>MJUU01002858.1:26006-40072 GCA_002080025.1 Modiolus philippinarum | reverse complement strand
GATAACTTTTGTAAAAAATCAAGTAATGTGTCCATTACATTACATTACATTTCATTACATTTTTGTCTTACATAGAATTAAAGACTATATAAAATATAAAAAAAGGAATGTTATAAAAATACAAAAGAAACATTGATGATTGTATAACAATATGATCATAAACTGTAGAGAGATGTAGAACAGATTTAAATAATTCAAATGTGAAATTTTTAAATTATTAAGCTGTTTTTTTCATATTTCCTTTGTTTTTATAAATTTGCTTCATTAACAAACATTCTATAACAAAAATATTAACATAGTGAACATTTGAACACCAAAATTTGTTTTATTTCACCTAATTAACACCTAAATGTTTTTACTGCAATCAAATATATCCAATTATTTAATTTATTTTTGTCCTTAGGCCTCATACAGGATAATTATTTTGATGATATCTTGACCTTGATGACACTAAATTGACAGTTAGAGGTATACTTTTAAAAAATGCTGTAAAGGTAAACAAACCAGATTTTCTTCTCTTGGAAGTTCTACCTTTAAAACCAAAGGTGATCAAATCAGACGAAATGTAAACTACATGTAAATGTCCATGTACTGTAATTTCCCTACTAAACCCAGTCCAAAGGCTATATTTTCCAAATCTAATTAAAGAAATTCCCAACTGCAATCCAAAGGAAAATTTGAAAAAAAAATCAATATTTTCAATGTTTAAAGGTTTTATCTTGATATGGGAACAATTTTTCTGTTTTATTTTTTTTTCTTGGTTACATCATCAAATATGTTACTAGGTACATCAGTCATAAACATTTTGCTTCAGTAAAAGGTTAAATATGCTGAAATTGTTTTTCACAATTAAATTGATGTACATGTATCTGCCAATTTTCCTAATACATGTATTAACATGGAATACAGAACCTGTTGCAAATGAGAATGGAAGTCACTGATGCAGTCTATGTACAATGCATCATATGCACCAATTTCTATCAAACTATGTTTGAAATGTTTTATTTGAATTTTTCAAAAAGTAATGTGTAATGTAATGCATTACATAGGCAAAGTAATTGTAATGTAATGCATTACATGAGCAAAAAAATGTAATTTTAATTGTAATTGTAATGGTAGATTCACAAAGTAATAGTAATGTAATGCATTACATTGCAATGTAATTGACCCCAGGCCTGACCCATAGAAATGATTTTGGGTCTCAGAATTTTTAAAATGGCTGNTTGCTGATGCATGTAAATTGTATTTATGTATATTTTATGGAGAGGACCTTTGTAAGTTGGTATAACTTATGTCCAATCCAATTGTTAAATCTAGCAATAAAATAAGTTTAATCTAATCTAATCTAATCTGTGTCAAAACCTGTATTGTGTCAACACTCACTTAAATATGCCCTTTCCAAATTGATTCAGGGTTCAACGAGCGGGGGCATAATTGGTTGCCATTCGGCCACAGCTCTGGTTATAACTCCTGCTTTAGCGGGCAGTATATAGTGATCATGGTGTCAGTTGGTTCGTTCGTTCCTCCGTCCTTTCGTTTGTTATTCTGTCCACCCTAGAGTACACACTTTGTGGTGATAACTCCTATGCCTCTTGGTGAAATTCAATGAAACTTTCACAGAATGTTCAGTGCACATTGCCATTGTGCACCATCTATTTAAACTTTTGATTTGATATTTTTTGGGGGGGAGTGGAGGATATACATTTTGTGAGCTTTGTTCACAGTTTTTCTAGTTGTATATAAGTGTCAGAAAGATAAAATTAAATTTTTCTGGTATGTTGACAGAATTTAACAGAATTCAACACAGCACACAACAGAAGAATAACCTCCATGATGGAAAAAGATGGTCCTGTACAGAATCCCATGAAACGGAAACATAAAAATGTTCATGTTTTCTTCCATGATGAAGAAGAAATAATTAATCCAGGTAAGATGGTTAAGGATCCAGTTCCACACAAAAAGTAAGACAAAGGGCTAAGACAAATTCAGTGCACACTTCTGAAAGCTTACTTCAGTTAGAATCCAAACACACAAGCCCTGTTAAAATCTGACCTAAGTAATAATTGTAAATACTTAATAAAAGCATTTTTCCCTTTTCGGCCATTTATAGTTAAAAAATGGCAATAGATATAAAAGAATATCTCATCACTTAATTTAGATTTGATTTTCACAAGGAATCCATTAAAAACCATCGAAACTGGACTGAAAGTAACAATTTAAAATTCAGATATTTGCCCTTCTTGGTTATACTTTATCTTGTGAAAAATAAATTGAACTAACTGGTTATGAATTTTCCTAGGAATAAATTAAGGAATCACATCAAAATCTGATTAATTATAAAATATCTATAGTTAAAGACGTGAAAATCCCCAATTTAACCCTTTTTCTCAAACTGATGATGGAGCCAAGAATACAAATTTAAAATGGTAGCCTAAGTGTGTGCCAAAGAACAGTGTACTAAAATTTGATATTGATTCAACTTCTAAAACATAAGTTACGCTCTCAGCAGATGCCAACAAATGCACCTAATTTTTTTCGTGGTCTTATAAAGATTAAATGCAATGTACATTTGAATAAGCACAACTCATATAAAGTACAGTTATGTAAAAGGGTGTAGTTTTCAGGCGATAAACCAAATAACACCATTATACTTCATGGGTTCTTTATTACAATTAAATTAAACCCTACAAAATATAACAATAACAATATTAAGTAAAAATTTATCAATATCACAGTAATCACATTTGTAAACATATACATCACAATTTCATGTAAACCTATCTTAAATTTTACAGTGTATCTGATGTCAAGTAACTTCTTAATTTATTCAGTTCAGGAAGAACTGATTTTCAAGTGATGTTTGACATAGCTGTAAAATTGCTAATTTTCATTATATAAACTATCCAGTGTAAACATTCAAAGAGGTAAAGTCAACTAGATTTCACCAATTTTCAACTTGCAAAAATATAAATATCATTTTTCATAAAAATCATCTATTTGGCGATTTGAAACCTTTACATATCATAGTAAATTATTGAAATACTATTAAATCAATATGAATTAATACAATAATTCATATTTCAAAAATACCACAAAAAGTATACAGAAATGCGATATTATCAATGGGAGATAATTCATTTCTATCTCGAAGATTATAATTTTACACCTGCATTGAATACTACAATTGTATTATACACAGCTGAATATAATTACACAGATTATACAAAACTCACAAATTTATGGAACTGAGTTTATATGTTTACACCGACAGCAATATCATCATAACATCATACTGAGCTGTCATACCAAAACATCATACTAAGGTGACTCAAATACACTGGATTACTGTTACAATCATAAATACCTAGACTCAACTATTAAATGAGTCAATTATACAAATAACCTTTTAATTCTTAAATCAAAATTCTTCAGTTTGCTTCAGTAAAAAATAATTCAATTAGACACAATCATACTTATCATCAATGACCGACTTATTTACAACGATGTTATAAATAGACATTGACAAAAGGTCAAGGTCATTTCAGAAAATTCACTAAAATCTCCCTTTCTATCATTCATACTAAAATCTCTCAAAAGCATTCAAAATCACTCAGTGATCGCACCTCACTCATACATCGGGCTGGGGAAACTTACGAAATACATATAAAATACATGTTATGCCAAAAACGGGAAAAACTAGCATTCTGCGCATCCAAAGTCTCACAAATATAAATAAAAGGTCAACTTACCATGCGAGGTCTGCTGAATTATTCCTGAATTCTGAATTCAATACTTAATTCCAAATTCCTTAGTTAATCCATAAATTATATGGAAGAAACACTTCAAATAAAGTTCATATAGCACAAACTATCAAAAACACTAGACCTCCATTTTGACAATCATAGTTCCCTCTCAAACTTGGGGGCACGGCCCTATTGACCAATCAGAAACTGAGACACAATAACTGACCAATAGAACCACTGACCATGAAGGGAAAATAATCAATACATGAGCACTGCAGTTTGACAGTTACGCAAATGACTGATCATACAGAATAATAAATGAGACCTAAGAAAACGCTATAAAAAGATAATTAATTAAAATGATTATTAATTATGCACAAATATATAAATAGCTAAAAATCGGCTCTACCACAGTTATACTCAGCTGACACTAAAGGAATGAGAATTTTTGCACTTCTATTAATGGCCATGACACATTAAAAAATCTAGCAGTATAATAAATTTAAAAAGTTATACATGATGGCCATTCCAATAATGTATTTCTCTTTGTTGCAGACATTCAAACTCAAAATTTATACATTCTCTCTGTTCGAAAAAGAAACTCTGTTAAGAATATTGAATTAGTTGTATACAATTCAGGGATTTTTCAGGGTATTTTGGGAAATGGCATCTCAATCCAATTTGGGAATTTTTTATCGACAAAAGATGAATTTGGGAAATTGTAATATGACTGATCTTTAGAATTGATGTTAATTTAGATAAATTCATTTATTTGATTTGATTTTGTAAAATTTCATATTTTTATATATTGCAACTATATTCAAAAAGTTTATGATAACACCAAAACATATATTGATGAAAACTAGGCAGTCACTTAGAAACAACCATGAATCCATGTTAAAGATGTTACCTTCAGTTGCACAATTTTTAAATGAGTAAATGTGCATTGAAAATTGTAGGTGCCTGCAGATACATGTAGAAGTAATAGAATACAAAATCCGGAAAGTTTTTTCTCCAATCTGGTTCCGAATTTTATATAACCCGGAAGTTCGCCATTTGCAATTTTGTTGACAAACATAGGATTGTTTTCATCTGATTTTGACTATTCTATCATGAATATTTACACAAAACTCAAGCGGTATTCCAATTTCATGCATCCTTGAAATGTTTTTCTGTAAATAAAGTGTGGGTACTTGTCAGAAAGTTTAAAAACAGGATCGTTTCAAGATTGGTTTTGTAAATATGACGATTACTTGATACAGAAATAATTTTATTTCATCATCCTAATAACCAAGTTTAGTAAGACCAGTCACTNACTGTACGGTTGGAAATTATACCCATGTTAGCCAAAACAGCGATGTTATTTCAGAATGTTGTGTTTATAAGTGTTATATAACATGTATAATGCAAACCGATAGATATATCGATCTCTGCATCGTATCGGTATCTGTTTGGATGAATTCCCATAAGAGTTTAATGGATTCCGCAAAATATTGGCATTTTCCGCATTTTCAAAGGCCTGATTCCGCATTTGGGTAAGTAGGGGTTGGCAACTATGGTCACTATTTGAAAATTGGGAATTTCTTTACTACAAATTGGGAAAAAAGTAAAGAAATTGCCATTGGGAATGGGGCCGATATTCGGCCCCTGAGAGATGGGTGAAAAATCCCTGCAATTAGTGACTGCAGTGAGATTGCAGGTAATGTTAACAATAATGTTGCATAAAATGACATGGAAAAAAAAGATTTATAGCAAGTTAATATCGTCCACTTAAACTTCTTAATCACTTTGTCAATATAATCTGTAAATCTTGTTCAATTTTGAAACTTTCAGGTACATAAACTTTCATAAACCGTAACTGGAAGTTTCAGTTTTGTACAAAATTACAAAAAAATTTGAACATCATAATCCTCTTAAAGATTTCTTCTTAAGATTGAGATTCAAAATGGAATCAGATCTACTAAAGTTCCAGAATATATTTTAGAAAGTCAATGAAAGATGATTAAAAATAGAAAAATAATTTGGTTTGAACATGTAATTTTATTGTTTACAGAGGACATAGATCCAACAGTGGGGAGATTTAGAAATCTTGTGTCTACTACAGTCATACCAACAAAGGTTTGTTATTAGATAATGTCAGAGTTTTAGAGGATTTGTTTCTTTAAATCTGCTTACCTGTTTGTTTATCAGTGTTGATGGGTTCAGGTAAAAGGCATTATTAGTGCATTGCAGACAAAATGGTTTTGCAGGGGTCAGGCCATCTTCTAGATTAACCTGGATAAGTATTAAGCTAATCTCAGTGAGAACAAGAATATGTGTCTTAACGGACACAATGTCCCGCCTCACACCTATTTCAAGCAATGCCATATTTCATGATCAGTGAAGCATGAAGTTAGTGGCATGGGTAAATATTTGTTGTTTTTTTATTCATACCCTAATGTATATTTATATGAAGTATAACGATAATAGCATACATAGTTCGGATGGACGGACGAATGGACGGACGGATGAACGGACCTACGGACGGATGGACACACCCGAACACTATATGCCCCCCTACTATCGTAGGCGAGGCATAAAAATCCAGATGACTCAGTATAGTTTAAACTTAATTTGTAATACTATAATACTGGTGTTCAGCCTTTTGTATGTTAAACATAACAAGCAAACAAAAAACAACAAAAAAACAACAAAAAAAACCAAAAAAACAACTTGAGTGTCACCGTAATGGTTGACCACTGATCTTAATTTTAAAAATGCTTTGAGGGATTCAACTATGAGCAGCTTACTATTTCCAAGAACTATTAAATAGTTTATTCTTATTGACTGGTTATGAGGGAATAGCAAGTTTGTTGTCCCCGAGACCCTGACTATTGACCGAGGCGTAGCCCAGGTCAATAGTTAGGGGTCAAGGGGACAACAAACTTGCTATTCCCGAATAAACAGTCTATAAGTGTTTTATTATACCGATTCACCAGATTTACATCTCTCATTTGTAGTACTTGTTTTCTAAATTTTTTATTCTTATTAAAACATACACAATTACATCTATTTTCTTCAACAAAATTTTATCTGCTGCAAAGTGAATAGTGTTCACTGTAATTTGCATAACTATTTTAGAGTTGTCACTTGGAAACAATGATTTCTGAATTATCAACATAACTTTTATCCAATGGGATTCACAAACGAACAGTCTATGAGTATTTAATTATACAAAGGAAAAAACACAGACACAAAAAACACAACATTCACAATTTTTAAATCATCTTTGAATACTATTTCTTCATTTCTAGTAATTTTTTTTCTTCTAAATTTTGTATTCTTATGAACACATAAACAATTACATCTTTTCTCATCAACAAATTTTATTCTGCTGCAAAGTGAATAGTGTTCACTGTAATTTGCATGAGTTGTCACTTGGAAACAATGATTTCAGAGCATTCTGAATAATCATCATATTTTTTATCCAATAGGAAAGCAAGAAAAAAGTTCGGGAAAAATATTCATACTGCCAGTCAATAGTCTGAGAAACTATTGACCGGTAAATAGTTACAAAATTGGAAAAGGTGAAAAATAGTGATTTTATTTTAGAAATTTCAGTTGTAATGTTCATATACTGAGGTATAATAATACAATTTATTGCTTTACTATGTTGATTTAATGCTATTGTTGTATATAGTAATGCCTGTTTAGGATATAAAAACAAAAAATTGCAAAACTGTTCGTGAATTACCTTACACTATATTACAAAAAAGCAACATTTTAAGATGATTACACATATTAGATATCTTAAAAGTTGATCATAGGTTTTGTCATTCTTAGCTTGCTGAATGATAGTTATGTGAAAGACAGTCTTGTCAAAAAATGGACAGGTTAAACCTATTTTAATACTGTACTGAAACTTAGCTTACAGACATATACCTTCACGGATAGACAGTTGCATACATGTACATGTATTATTTAGTTTTGATTGAGCAGGAATACATAAACAATTCTAAGCCAACATTAAGAATAAGGCGCAAATTTTTCCCCCACTCGATAGAGAGGGACTGCGCTAGATTAAACTTGCTGGCTTGTTCTGATGGAACCAACTGATCATTGGTGTATCCACATGTTGAGAATTTTTTGAGAATTTTGCTTGATGATGAGAGTGCTGTGTTTAAATATCTATTTTGACAGTGCAGATTAAATTTAAAAGCCAGGTGTGTAAGATCTCAGCAGAAAAGATCTTTTTATATTACATCACTTCCAGATTGTTTTCTCAACCTTCAAAATTGCTTTCGAAATGTATTATCAATAAGCAGATGAAATACTTACAACAATATATAATATATTTACAGAGACAGAAGTTAGATGGAAATTTATTGTCTTCGTCAGGTTCTATGACAGATAACATTACAAAAAGACTGCAGAGTTTTTCATATTCTAATCCTAATTTATATGGTGACATACCGTCTAGTGACACTACTGCTAGCATTGCTAGTAAAATGGGACTACATTTACCGAACTTAGCACCAGACTTAGGCGAGGAACAACCATTACCTGTAATAGACAATCAACAACCTGTAGTATTCCAGGTAGAAGAAATATCAAAGGAGCCAAGAAAAAAGAAATATGCCAAGGAAGCTTGGCCAGGCAAAAAACCAACGCATTCATTCTTGGTGTAGTTACATTGAAATTTTTATCATTATTAGACAGTATGAAATTTTATGTATGAAATAAAAGGTCAAAGGCAGCTGGTATTTTATGTGACATGACTTAAGCTTGTACAGTATACTGAAGCAGTTGTGAGGTTGAAATACAAAAGGTGCTCACTATTCTTTGGTTGGTCTTGATTGTAAAGGGCAGAGTCAAGGGGCTTCCCATCTAAGATTTTGTAAACAAGATAAAAACCCTTTATGGTATAATTATTAAGGGTATGGAAAGTCATGCATGCATGCATGTTATCTGCTTAAGCTTATAAAACATAAATGAATTTGTATACATAACTTTGATGAATTAAGGCCATACAAAATTAATTAATTGGTTCTCAGGCAATTTTTTATTTAAAATGATGAGGGAGGGAGGTGATTTTTTTTATCTTTTTATTTGCCAAAAAATTGATGAGGCAGCTTTTTACATTGTAAAAACCACCAAAAATGTAGTGAGGGAGGTGATTTTTTGTTTTTATTTTACTGAAATGGCAAATAATAGGGTCAATGAGGGGCTTTTTTCAAGCCTCAAACTAGATGAGGGAGGGCCTGTGAACCAATAAATTATTTTTTTATGGCCTAAGGGATATTTTGAATTACCCTTTCACATTTAATTTTCAAACAGCCATTATATACAGTAGAGTTTGTTTATAGCGAATTCCAGGGGACTCTTGATTTTATTTAGTTTTAAGCATTGTTCATTATAAGAGAAACCATGTAGAATTACCAAATTCCGAAAAATTGTCTTCTAAATTTTTTGTGTTAAAGTCAGTGTTAAATTTGATTTATGTTTAAAGTTTCAAAAGTAAAGTTTGGAAGTGTCAGTTGCACTTAACCATTGAAATATGCGATGATTTGCGCAAAACAGAAGACAAACGATTTGTTTGTTAAGCAACTATCTTCGTTATATAAGGTGAATTTCGAGGAATTCAAATACGGTTTGGGTTTAAATTTACTTCATTATAAGCCTGATGTTGTCATAAAAAATTTGTAAGAAGCTTTCAAAAATACATTGTTTTTATAGTGTTCGGCCCAGGAATTTTATTTACTTTGTTATAAGCCTGATTTCGTTGTAAGCCTGTTTTTTTATAAACGAACTCAACTGTATTGGGAATTTACATAGGAACATGAATTGCCAAATCCAACCATCATTTAAAATCAATAATGAGCCACAGCTTAGATCTGATAGTATTTTTTGTCAGCCCGCGAAGAAAGTCGCGGAAAGCGAGACATAGGCGTACAAAGTATGACGACAAGGAAGGCAATGGCGTTAACTTTTACTTAATGCAGGATATTTTGAAAATCCTTCAGGAATATACATAGGAACATGAATTGCCAAGTTCAACCATAAATTGAAATCAATAATGAGGCATAGCTTAGATCTGATAGTATTTTTTGTCTCGCCCATGATGAAAGTCATGGAAAGCGAGACATAAGCGTATAAAGTATGATTACCACGAAGGGGACGGGGTTAACTGTTAAATGTAGGATATTTTGAAAACCCTTTTATGTAGGAACATCATATTTGGTCTAGTGGTAGACCCAATCCAGTGCTACGTAATGGACATAAAATCATGTGACCTTGACCTAAAATCACGGTCCAGTTAACACGTTCAATTTCTATGCTTAAGACCATTTCTCAGTAACTTGAAGTGGAAGGTCAATAATATTTAGTATGTAGGTTGGTCCTTGGTAGTACATGTCAGTCTGGCATAGGAATTTTGTCCTTGACCACAATTTCATGATCAAGTGGCCCTGTTAAGTTTCTCTGCTTAAGTCCATTTCTCAATAACTATTAGTGATAGGTCAATGATTTTTTGTATGTTGGTTGGTCTTTGGTAGTACATGTTAGTCCAACATGATTTTTGTCATTGACCTCAATTTCATGGTCTAGTGGCCCCGTTAAGTTTCTCTGCTCAAGTCCATTCTCAATGATTATAAGTGGTAGGTTGATAATATTTAGTATGTAGGTTGGTCTTGGGTAGTACATGCCAATCTGGCAATTGACTTTTGTCCTTGACCTCAATTTCATGGACTAGTGCCCAGGTTTAATTTCCTTACTTAAATCCGTTTCTCAATAACCATAAGTAGTAGGTCTATAATATTTAGTATATAGGTTGGTCTTGGGTAGAACATGTCAGTCTTGTATATGACTTTTGACCATGACCTCTAAATCATGGTCTAGTGGCCATTTTAAGTTTCTCTGCGTAAGTCCATTTCTATATAACTGTAAGTGGTAGATTGATAATATATAATATGTAGGTTGGTCTTCGGAAGTGGATGTCAGTCTGGCATATGAGTTTTGTCCTTGACCTCAATTTTATGGTCTAGTGAGCATGTTAAATTTCTCAGTATTTGTTACTGGTAGGTAAATGTTTTGTATGTGGGTTGGTTTTGGATAGTACATGTCAGTCTGGCATATGACTTTTGTCATTGACCTAAATTTCATTGTCTAATGACCCCTTTAAGTTTCTATTCTTAAGTCCATTTCTCATTTACTATAAGTGGTAGGTCAGTGATATTTAGTATGTAGTTTGGTCTTGGATAGTACATGTCATTCTGGCAATTGACTATTGTCCTTGACCTCAATTTCATGGACTAGTGGCCAGGTTTATTTTCCTTACTTAAGTCTGTTTAGGGGTAGGTCGATAATATTTAGTATATAGTATAGGTTGGTCTTGGGTAGTACATGTCAGTCTGGTATATGACCTTTGACCTTGACCTCTATTTCATGGTATAGTGGTCATTTTAAGTTTCTCTGGGTAAGTCCATTTCTCAATAATTATAAGTGGTAGGTTGATAATATATTATATGTAGGTTTGGAAGTGCATGTCAGTCTGGCATATGAATTTTGTCCTTGACCTCAATTTCATGGTCTAGTTACCAGTTAAATTTCTCTGCTCAAGTCCATTTCTCTTTAACTATAAGTGGTAGGTCAGTAATATTTATACCCCCCGCAAACAAAGTTTGGGGGGGTATATAGGAATCGCCCTGTCTGTCTGTCTGTTTGTCCGTCTGTCTGTCCACACTTCTCGTAAGCGCAACTCCTCTTAAACCACATGAAGGATTTTGATGAAACTTTACACAAAGGAAGGACACTTTATGGAGATGTGCATGAAGGAATTTTATTATTGTCAGAAACCAGGAAAGGGAGATAATTCGACTTTGACTTTTCATTGAATCCCTATGTATGGGTTACCTCGTAAGGGCAAATCCTCTTAAACCACGTGAAGGATTTTGATGAAACATTACACAAAGGAAGGACACTATATGGAGATGTGCATGAAGGAATATAATTATTGTCTGAAATCAGGAAGGGTAGATAATCCGACTCTGACTTTTCGTTGATTCCCCATGTATGGGTTACCTCGTAAGCTCAACTCCTCTTAAACCACTTGAAGGAATTTTATGAAACTTTACACAAAGTAAGAACACTATATGGAGAAATGCATGAAGGAATATAATTATTGTCAGAAACCAGGAAGGGGAGATAATTGGACTTTGAGTTTTCATTGCTTCCCCATGTATGGGTTACCTCGTACGCATAACTCCTCTTAATCCACTTGAAGGATTTTTATGAAACTTTACACAAAGGATTGATTGATTAGTTAGAGTTTAACGTCCAATGAGCAATATTTCAGCTATATCAGGACGAGAACAAGTTAATCAATTCAAAACAAATTGTAAGTAAAAGAAGAAAGAAATAAAGGTGGAAGGGACAACCGGGGCAACGACTTTTGATTGCCACTGGAAAAGGGGAGAAATGGGTAGGGGCAGGAAATTTAGCCTTCTATACGACACCCAGTGCGTCTGCTCTCTTTAGAGAAATATAGAAGGGGTCTTTATACTGCATGGAGCGTGGCGTTTCTCCACACAGTTTGGCTACAATGGTTCGCGGTCAGGCTTTCCGTATTATGACCTGACTACCCCGCAAAGACAGGGCATTCCCCTATCCACCACCTGGGGACGCGCCCGGCAGCTCTGTAGCCAAAGCCCCTGAAAACCTATTCAGGTGCCGGGATACACAAAGGAAGAACACTATTTGTAGATGTGTAAAATGTCAAATAGGCTGAAAAAAAAGTGAATTTTATATTTGTCTGATTTAGACCGAGTGTTTTCATTGGAATCCTTGTGAAAAGTTCTTTCTTGAAGATTATATCATTGTGTCCATACTTGTATTGTGTCCACACTTGTACTGTGTCCACACCTGTATTGTGTCCACACCAACTTAATTTTGCACTTACCATATCGATTCAATGTTCAATGAGCGGGGGGTATATTTGGCTGCCATTCGGCGACAGCTCTTGTTAGTAAGTAGGTTGGCCTTTGCTAGTACATGTCAGTCTGGTATATGACTTTTGTCATTGACCTAAATTTCATGGTCTAGTGGCCCCGTTAAGTTTCTCTGCTCAAGTCCATTCTCAATGACTATAAGTGGTAGGTTGATAATATTTAGTATGTAGGTTGGTCTTGGGTAGTACATGTCAATCTGGCAATTGACTTTTGTCCTTGACCTCAATTTCACGGACTAGTGCCCAGGTTTAGTTTCCTAACTTAAATCCGTTTCTCAATAACCATAAGAAGTAGGTCGATAATATTTAGTAAACAGGTTGGTCTTGGGTAGAACATGTCAGTCTTGTATATGACTTTTGACCATGACCTCTAAATCATGGTCTAGTGGCCATTTTAAGTTTCTCTGCGTAAGTCCATTTCTATATAACTGCAAGTGGTAGATTGATAAAATATAATATGTAGGTTGGTCTTTGGAAGTGCATGTCAGTCTGGCATATGAGTTTTGTCCTTGACCTCAATTTTATGGTCTAGTGACCACGTTAAGTTTCACTCCTTAAATCCATTTCTCTTTAACTATAAGTGGTAGGTCAATAATATTTAGTACATGTATGTAGGTTGGCCATGGGTAGTACATGTCAGTCTAGCTTATGACTTGTCTTCGACCTCAATTTCATGGTCTATTGAGCATGTTAAATTTCTCAGTATTTGTTACTGGTAGGTAAATGTTTTGTATGTGGGTTGGTTTTGGATAGTACATGTCAGTCTGGCATATGACTTTTGTCATTGACCTAAATTTCATTGTCTAATGACCCCTTTAAGTTTCTATTCTTAAGTCCATTTCTCATTTACTATAAGTGGTAGGTCAGTGATATTTAGTATGTAGTTTGGTCTTGGATAGTACATGTCATTCTGGCAATTGACTATTGTCCTTGACCTCAATTTCATGGACTAGTGGCCAGGTTTATTTTCCTTACTTAAGTCTGTTTTTCAATAAACATAAGTGGTAGGTCGATAATATTTAGTATATAGTATAGGTTGGTCTTGGGTAGTACATGTCAGTCTGGTATATGACTTCCACCTTGACCTCTATTTCATGGTATAGTAGCCATTTTAAGTTTCTCTGGGTAAGTCCATTTCTCAATAATTATAAATGGTAGGTTGATAATATATAATATGTAGGTTTGGAAGTGCATGTCAGTCTGGCATATGAGTTTTGTCCTTGACCTCAATTTCATGGTCTAGTTACCAGTTAAATTTCTCTGCTCAAGTCCATTTCTCTTTAACTATAAGTGGTAGGTCAGTAATATTTATACCCCCCGCAAACAAAGTTTGGGGGGGG
>MJUU01002858.1:0-12739 GCA_002080025.1 Modiolus philippinarum | reverse complement strand
GTCCGTCCGTCTGTCCGTCTGTCCACACTTCTCGTAAGCGCAACACCTCCTAAACCACTTAAAGGATTTTGATGAAACTTTACACAAAGGAAGGACACTATATGGAGATGTGCATGAAGGAATATAGTCATTGTCCGAAACCAGGTAGGGGAGATAATTCAACTTTGAATTTTCGTTGATTCCCTATGTATGGGTTACCTCGTAAGCGCAACTCCTCTTAAACCACATGAAGGATTTTGATGAAACTTTACACAAAGGAAGAACACTATATGTAAATGTGCATGAAGGAATATGATTATTGTTTGAAATCAAGAAGGAGAGATAATTTGACTTTGACTTCCGATGATTTCTCCTGCAATTATCTTTTTTTTCCAAGAAAAAATTTTAAGCATAGATATTGTGAAGTCAAACTGTTGGAGAGACACACTTTTTTCATTGTAATCCTCTTGAAAAGTTGTTTTCAAAGTGTTGTAATAAAATTTCTCTAATGCTTATGATTTTTGTGTAAAATGTCAAATAGGCTAAAAATGTGAATTTCATATTTGTCTGATTTAGACAGAGTAGTTTCATTGGATTCCTTGTGAAAAGTTCTTTCTTGAAGATTACATCATTGTGTCCATACTTGTACTGTGTCCACACCTGTATTGTGTGCACCCCAACTTTAATTTGCACTTACCATATCGATCCAGGGTTCAATGAGCGGGGGGTATACTTGGCTGCCATTAGGCGACAGCTCTTGTTAGATTTTGAATTCATTTTAGTTTACACTTGTTCAAATTTCAGTGTTCGACATGCTGCAGTCGTATCATGCTGCGCTCGGCGTAGCCCTTTATTGTCGTATTATGGTATGGCACAGGCGTCGTCGTCCTGGTCGTCAAATGTTGATAGCACACCTTCTAGAGGACGGATCATTACTAAATTTATAATTTTATAAATTTATAAGAAGCAGGAGATGCTTTCTCTACCGGTGCACCTGATCTCACCCATGGTTTTCATTGAGTCTGTGTTGTCCTTTTTTTGTATGTGTGTGTCTTCATTTTTCTTTTCTGTGCCGTACTCGTGTTGTGTCTCTGTTTATTTTTTGTTTCCGATGTTTCCATTGTCATTGGATTATTCGTTTTGGATTGACGGTTCTGTTCTCACTTACTTATGTATGATGTTCATTTGGACGCATGTAAGCTGGGACAAAAAAGAGGTACAATTAAGTGTTTCAATATATTTTACAAGGAACGAAATACCAAAAGTTACTGTAAATTTTGTTTCTGTATAAGTCTATTTCGATGTCTCTTCAGTGCAGATCAAATTACAACATTAGGAATCTATAAACCAAAATGTGTGTAAAAGTTAATAGAGATCACATTGCCAATAGGATCTAAATAAAAACGCTAAAATCAGTGAAGATTATGAGAATACTGTATCATTACATGATAAATTGTTGAATTGTTTAATGTTCGCTGATGATCTTCTTTTAATATCTACATCAGTAAAAGGTCTTCAAGAAAGACTTGATAGAGTGCAATTGGGCAAATATTAAGAAAAACAAAAACAAAAATATTACTTTCAACAAGGCAGGTAGGTAAATTTGCCATAAATTAAAGAAAGGTAGTGAAAGTTTGTTTAGCTGTAAAATCTTAATTATTATTATTAGATTTTGATGGGATTTCTTTCATTTTGTTCCTTGGAAAATTCATGATAAGTAAATATGTCAACTGATTTATGTTGCATTTACCAATTATAAGTTAAGTCCATTTTGTTTAAGTCATTTGTTAATAGGGTCTTTATTTTGTTTAAATGAACCAAATTCTTTCTAAGGTGAAGGGGGTTCCAACATGCTGAAGTGGGTTTACTATAGACCTGAAAGTTCTAGTTGTTTTTGAAAATCTGGTCATTCATATTTAATTTGCAAGTTCCTGGCCTCTTTCATGTTAATAAACTAAACGTATTCTCCGTAACACCTGCAATGGCAGAAACACACAGTCACATGCCACAATGTACTAAGGAACTGCACAAGAAAAGAACAACAAATAAAACAAATAAAACACAAAAAAATGTTTTAGTTCGTTTAAAGGTTATTTATTACGTAATCTGTCGTTTTGTTTCCATTCTGAAAAATATAATACAGATATTATTTATCAACTATTGCACGCGATGCAAGTATATAAATCAATGTTAAAAACCCAGATGTTAACCTCAATACGATTTGTATAAAATGATATTAGTAATGACTTAAAAATCCCAATATCTAACCTTCCACATTCGTTCCGTACTCTTTAGGGAGCAACCATTTGATTTTCAATTGTACAAGGAAGGAAATCTGTTACTGGATACTTTTTAATGCAATCTCTGACCCTGACAATTTTCTTCCCGCTGGAAGCAATCATGTCGATTTTTTCGGTCCAATCCAGAAAGGTAAAGTAAGCGAGAACAGAACCCTCAGTCAAACAACGAACAATCCATGGACTAAGGTAACAGCGGAAACACTAAGAAACAAGGACACCATTTGAGTTCGGGACAAAAAAGAAAAATGAAGACACACATACAGATGAACAACGCGGACCCAATAAAAACCATGGGTGAGATCAGGTGTACAGGTAGAGCAAGCATCTCCTGCTTCTTATAAGACACCAGCCGTGTTGAACACGTCAACTCCGGTAGTAAAGTCAAATTCGATAGATTAAAAACAAACTTTAGTTGTAGAAAGAAAAATCTGTTGTCATATGGTAAACAGATATTCTGTAACGATCCACAAGATCATGATGTCGACCGTAAAACTTCTGAGTGATGACTGTAAGTTTTTGGTAAAGTACCCTTGCTTAAGTAGCCTATTTGTAAGCAACAAGGCTCTACCAAGGTAGTCACCGTAACGGCCACAAGCCCTTGAGTAGCGAATGGGTTGTGAGATGTAAACTCCATATGCTGGTGCTTTTGGAATGTTGCCACAAAGAGTTAAGTTGATTATTGGAAAAGTGAAGTCATCGCGTTTGTCATACAACCTAGTTTGTATTTGTACCTCTGTTGTTAATTTCAAGACGAAGGTCAAGGAAAGCGGCCGTTGTGTGAGTATCTGTAGTATCCTTAATTTCAAGCTCTTTTGGATAAATAAGATGAAGAAATCACCAAAGCGAGGGTTGTTTAGTAATAAAATATCACTTATATAACGGAAGCTGAAATTAAAGGTTAAGTTAGTTTTTGTCTTTATTTTGAAGAAGCCCTCAATGAATTCTGCCTCATAAGAGTTGAGAAACAGATCGGCTAAAAGAGGTGCACAGTTTGTGCCTATTGGAATTAAAGAAATTTCGCTTGATGTATGTCATCTTGGATATATTTTCAGCTTCATTTCTGATACTGATTTTTTTCTTCAAATTCCTTCCTAGACCTCCTTAAAAATCAAATGGTCGCTCCCTGAGAATAATTAAAACAATAGCTAGGTATGTTTGAGGATTGTTTTTCTTATTTGATTCAGCAGTTTGGACGTTTTCTCTTCGATTGTTTTGTATTATACAACTTACGATTCTTTAATATTAACGTTGTGAAAATAAAATCAATAGTATGCAGTGAACATGAATTAAACAAACCCGGTTCAACAAATGCTTACACCACACATTTTGGTTGATTTTGTTTTCCTTTTGACACTTCGGAATTGGAAATCCATCCGTAAACATAAGTTTTGTCGATTGGAAAAATCAAGTACTGTGCTGATAGGTTCACATCAAATACTTAACTCTTTTTCACAAATGAAGAAAGCATTTATATCTGTACAGAAGTCGTCATGCCATGTAAAGCCTGTGCTGTACCATAATATCCCACAATCCTCATTGTCACGTGAGTCCGGTTGACCTGGTTCCCAGTTGCTGTACAAGGAAGAGGATGTGATTCCACTCTCAATCCACGACCATTCATGCTTGATTTGTACATCAGTTAAACCAATCCAATAACCATGTGGTTGTGCTTAAAACAGGTACAGATAATCTTGTCAAATTAAGTTTGCATTTGTTTTTTTCCAATAATCCTGTAGCCTGTTCTGCTCAAACCGATACTCCGAATCGTCTTGAAATTACTTGAGTTTGGACGAATGCTAATTTTAAATTACAGTTTTCCCGTGTACTGGGTTTGGAGGTTGTCTTATATACGTCTATTTCAAATCTGTTTATTCATCTACCATTCTACTGAAGCACTGCCTTAGGTCGACTTGAATGTATAATATAGTAAGAGTTATTTTTCGTTTTAACAGAGACATATAATTAATTACATGTCTCTGGTTTGAACAACAATAAAAAGGTTGATCCACATATTTGTTTTACACTAATTAAAGGTAAAGTGCCCTGCCCAAAAGTTGAAAATTTGAAATTATATACAATGTCTGTAGTTAAGCTTTAAATTTAACAATCTAAGGAGAATCTAACTCAAAGCTCTGTCCTTGGCTGAAATTGGCACTTAGGCCTTAAGTTATTTCTACTCTATCAGAACTTTTATACGTACTGATGAGGCATACATTGTCGAAATGGCCGTTACATGTCCAAAGCAGTGCTATAAATGTTGTAGGCAAATGAACCAGTTTGTGTTGTGTTTAATTGTCTATTTTGTCAATTTTAATTAATCACTATCATTAATTCACTTTTATCATTTTCTTTTAACTATCAGTCTTAATATGTTAAGAAGTAAAAGATATAAGTACTCGTTATTGTTATATTTGTCAGTGTTTTTCTAATAAATTCGTCTTCTTCTTTACTTTCAATCTGGACTAATCCTGACTTCAGCGCCTTACAGAAAGTCTAAAAAATATAGAGAAATTAATCTTAAATTCAGCGCCTAACAGAAATTAACAAATAAAGGGATATGGAGTAAATGTACATGGGACAAAATCCCTATAAATGCATGGTAAGATTAAGCAAATGGAACACCGTTTTTATTGTTGTTCTGAAAGTCTGTAAAATATAGAGAAATTAATTTTAACGTCGGTGCCTTACAGAAACTCTGTAAAATACAGATAAATAATCTTAACTTCAGAAAGGTCGAAGATATGTTTGCCTTCCGGAAAAACAATCTTAGCAAGTCTTATCACCAAACGATTCTCCCGGTGAGAACACAGGTTTGTTCAACGCATATAAAATACAGCTAGGAAAGAATACGAACGCATATAAAATACAGCTAGGAAAGAATACGAACGCATATAAAATACAGCTGGGAAAGAATACGAACGCATATAAAATACAGTTAGGAAAGAATACGAACGCATATAAAATACAGCTAGGAAAGAATACGAACGCATATAAAATACAGTTAGGAAAGAATACGATAGCATATAAAATACAGCTAGGAAAGAATACGTACTTAGAGTCAGGATAGCATTTTAAGTTTTCAAGTTATCAGACTGATATTTTTCTCATTGCCTCTAAACTCCAAATTCCCTCCCCTTTATACCAGTTGCAACTGTTTTGCATGAAATTTCTTCACAAAAACTTTCATTATAAACAATGTGTTCCCGGTTAGAAACATTTTCTCAAATGTGTTGGTGTTTTTACATTTTACTCAAAAATGTGGTCGGTAATTGGACCATGGTGGCATGATAAAATATGAAATTTGAATACAAGCTGAACGCTCAGGTTTTATGTGCAGTTTTGCTGTTGGTCGAATTATGAAAATATCATTATTCTTTTGTTTTTATTTTTTTGTTTTTGTCTTTTTTTTAAATTAAGTAAGTTGATAAACAAAGTCACAACATTTTTTTAAAATAAGATAGCCCAGTAATGTTTGATTAAAAAATTAATATTTTATCAGTTTAAATGCTTTCGCTTTACTTATAATATACCAATGCATCTGCCCAGTCAACGCCTGTCCTACTCATCAGGTAACAAGACTCTCGATATACATGCCACCCATTAGGACAAACATCACCTAAAACTGAGAAAAGAACGGTTATATATAAATAGTGAATTACCGCTATAATATTCATCTGATAGATCCGCATATATAATATTAAATAAAAAAATTTGAAAGTTTTTGTATAATTTTAAAACGTGTGTCATACCTAACTTGTATTTGACAGTTTTCCATAACTGTTAAAGACAAAAAGGGCAACATAAACAGAAAAATGTAGATCAAAATGCTGAGATATCGACAATTAGCAAGAAAACAAAATCTGTAAACACCTAAGAAATTTATCAATATAAGTAAGAAAACAAAATCTGTCAACCCCGCAGAAAATTATCAATATATATAAGAGCAATATTTAGAGTTAACCGTGCATAAATGCAGGCTGGATCAAAAATGCATAATCCAATATTTATCAAACTTGGTCTGAATCATCACCAGTGTATCTACTTTCAAGTTTGTGATTTTTAAGTACGAAAACCGAACAACATTCCCGCTTTTAATAGAAATAGAACATTGGGGTCGCCAGCAAGGAACATACATTAACATTGGAACTTATGGAAAATGCGTTCATAAGATCTTATTTGAAACTGCTATGCCATTTGTAACCAAAATTAGCAACCATGATTCTGAGGTCGTCTTTTTTATCCCCGCACTTTTCTGAAGAAATTCGGGGATATTGTTTTGGTCCCGTCCGTCTGTCCGTCTGTCCATTAGATGGACCTTGTCAGTGGAACTCCTCGCTCATTTTTGGATTTAGTGTTTCAATTTTGTTATAGAATTGTCGCATATATGCTGCAGATGCGCAATAAGCTTTCAGATTTTTGATATTGGTCTTGGTGCAAACAAGAGGCCCCAAGATGTCTATTATATATATGTGAGCTTGTCAGTAGAACTCCTCCTACATTTTTAAATTTAGTGTTTTAATTTTGTTATAGAATTGTTGCATATATGCTGCAGATGCGGAATAGGCTTTCGGATTTTTGATATTGGTCTTGGTGCAAACAAGGGACCCCAAGATGTCTATTTTGACAACTGTGAGCTTGTCAGTGGAACTCCTCCTTCATTTTTGGATTTAATGTTTTAATTTTGTAATAGAATTTTTTCATATATGCTGCAGATTCGCAAAAAGCCTTCGAATTTTTGATATTGGTCTTAGACAAACAAGAGGCCCCAAGATGTCTATTTTGACAACTGTGAGCTTGTCAGTGGAACTCCTCCTTCATTTTTGGGTGTTAAGTGTTTAAATTTTGTGATAGAATTGTTGCATATAGTCTGCAGATGTGCAATAAAGTTTCGGCATTTTGATTCCGGTTCCAACTTTGGTAAATTTCCTGAAAATGTTAAAGACTCATATTTTTTAACTTTTAGCATATGCTTTCATTTTTTAGAAGAGTTTGGAAAAAATAAAATTTTGAATACTTAGAATTCTGAAATATGATTCCAATTTTGGTAAATATCCAGAAAGTCTCAAAGACCACTTATCTCTTGGAATTCTACCTAGCAACCATACATGTAGTAATTTGTTCAGTTAGGACTAACATTTTCACCAACTGAATTTCAAAAATATTTGATTCCAATTTTGGTAAATTTCGTGAAAGTCTCAAAGACCACTTATTTTTTGGAATTCTACCTAGCAACCAGACTGTTAGGATTTGTTCTATTGGGACAAACATTTTCACCAATTGGTTTTCAAAAATGTTTGATTCCAATTTTGGTAAATTTACGAAAGTGTCAAAGACGACTTATTTTTTGGAATTCTACCTAGCAACCATACTGTTAGGATTTGTTTCAATTAGGGCAATCATTTTCACCAATTGGATCTACAAAATGATTGATTCCAATTTTTGGTAAATTTCCTGAAGTGTCAAAGACCACTTATTTTTTGGAATTCTACCTAGCAACAATAGTGTTAGGATTTGTTTCGATTAGGGCAATCATTTTCACCAATTGGATTTTCAAAATAATTGATTCCAAGTTAAGTAAATTTCATGAAAGTCTCAAAGACCACTCATTTTTGGAAATTCTACCTAGCAACCGTATATCCTTGTATACTTTCTTAGTAAAAATAATAGGAAAATTACCCCAAGGGTCTATAACGACTGTTTTCTGTGTCAAACAGGTGAGTGCGGGGATGGCCATCTTTTCTGATGGCACCACTTCTAGTTTAAAGTTAAAATTTTTAGCTCAGGTGATGCCATTCGGAAATCCAAGATGGCTGCCACCATTGTGTTCTATGGGAGAAACATTATAATCAGAGGTACTCTACTTTTTATATTGCACCTAATGGAAAAACATTATATTCAGAGATTGTAATATTGATGGTACTCTACTTTTTATATTGCACCTAAGGGAAAAACATTATAATCAGAGATTGTAATATTGACGGTACTCTACTTTTTATATTCACCTAAGGGAAAAACATTTGCTTTATCATGAATAAAACCAGTAGCCACGTGAGCGACTTAAGACTCATGTGAGCTTCTTGTTTCATTCTTCTTGAGGAAAGCTTTCAGTAGTATCTAAGGTTTTTGTTTTTTTTATGGTTCTAATATTCTGAAGCTACAAAAGAAAAAAATCTCACCTTTTCTAATTAATCAAGTTTTGACACGAACATTCAGTAATAAGCAACAGAATTTGAATAGGTCTTACCACTTTGGATCTTTAAATGGACCAAAGTAGCTTTGATCTCTTCCTTATAAGTATTCTAGATATTTCACTTTAGGGAGCCTTTTTCAAGGTTGCCCACATAATTCTTAATAGCTATTACAGTTTCCAAGATATTGCGGGGCATGGGTGCAATAGTTTCACTTTTCTTGTGTTCACAGTCAATTTATGTCGACACTTGTTCAATCTTTCAACTTTTCAAATATATAGCCCTTTATTGTAAAATAATTAATTCTGAACTAGTTGGGGGAAAATATCGAGGGAATTTCTTATTTGCACAAAAGATAAGCACAAATAGCAAATGTGAAAAGGAGTTCTCAAAGCAATAGGCGCGTAAATAACAATGTGTCCGGATTTCGGCAATTTTTACATGCAAATGCATCAAATTGAGCAGGATGTCAAAGTGAAAGAAAGTCGACTTAGCTATTTTAATGATTGAAATATGACCAATTGAAAAATCAACCAGTTATATTGTATTATGAAGAATCTAAGTTAAACGTACAAAAACAGTACAGCTATATTCTTTTAATCAAAACGTATCCTACAATATTTCTTCAAAAATAGAAATATATTAAACAATGGGATCTTGTTTTAATGATGTAAATTTTAGATAGGGACACCAAACTCATGTTGCCGGTACAAATAGTTGAATTTAAGATTGGCTCACCAAAATGGATTTCTCTCGATAAAACTGGCCGTCAAAATTTCGACGTTATGATTTTAGGAGTTATTTTAACAATGAACCACTTAGCATTCAACGATGGAGGTGTTGATTTACGTACTTCTCATCTCAAACAAGGTGTTCTACACTGGCATGTTTTTTACAGATAGAAAAAAGAAGGGAAATGGGGAATGAGTCAAAGAGACAACGACCCAATATGGAGTAATAACAACTCAAAGCCACCATAAGATATTCAATGAACGGTGAGGAAACCCCACACCCAACGGCAGGTCGGAGTCGGCCCCTAATTAAGGGTAATCAAGTTCAGCGAAATAAACACCATCCTAGACTCCTATAGACATAAATTAAACTAACTAGAAAACAGACAAAGACACACAGAGGCTTAATAGATTTCCTGACTTAGGACAGGAGCAAATCTATTAAAAAAAAAGAAAGAAAAAAAAAAAAAAAAAAAAAAAAAAAAAAAACTATCGCAACAACAGTAAAATTCAGCTAGCAACAGGACTGAGTCAATTGTGAAAATGAAACGGAAGAACTAAATATTCGGACATAAACATGAAATCACAAAAGACTAACTACTAGCACTTAACTGACATGCCACCTCCAGACCCATTTCCAGCTGACAAATTAAGTTATGTACCCTCAGTATAAAGCTTCCACCAAGATCCCTTCCCATGTGGAGTTTACCATAACGATTTCATGCATATACTAGAATACACAACCCGTGTCCATGCAATACTGATTAAATAGATTGATTGATTGATTGAATATTGTTTAACGTCTACTCAGCAATATTTCAGCTATATCAAGACGAGAACAAGCTGATTAAATAGAAATTTAGAATGTGTTTAGTTAAGATGCGAAGACCCTATCAAAAATCAATGTTAATACCAAAGAAGGCCATACGTAATGACTTTACGACAATACCGTAATTATAACCCTTATGAATTAAATGATCTAAAGGTTTTATAAATTTGTTAGGCGAGTTTAAGTATTTTTTACTCTTATGTAAAACATTACCGTAAAATTAGGGATGTGAAATATCAGCCTTGGTTAGATGTTTTCAGGTTGCATTGTATCTTTTTATCGATGATAAAATTTAGTACAGATGATAACGAAAACCCTGATGTAATAGTTTTTCAGTTATGAAAAGATTCCGTTCATTAAATCGCAAATATTATTTCATACTCGAGCAAATCGAACAAGTTGAGATATGTAAACAACATATGATGGCGCTAATGGAACATCGCCACCCAGGAATGGATAATTAACTATGGGAAAAGAAAAATCGTCCCTTTTATCATAAATTTTAGTATCTAATTTACCATTCGTAATATCAAAATTGATGTATAAGAACGGACAATGATGATTATTATGTCACCCCAGACGTAGTCGGGGTGACATGTTGTTATTCTACGTTTCTTCTGATTATTACGTTGCCCCAGACGTAGTCGGGGTGACATGTTGTTATTCTACGTTTCTTCTGATTATTATGTCGCCCCAGACGTAGTCGGGGTGACATGTTGTTATTCTACGTTTCTTTTGATTATTATGTCGCCCCAGACGTAGTCGGGGTGACATGTTGTTATTCTACGTTTCTTCCGATTATTATGTCGCCACAGACGTAGTCGGGGTGACATGTTGTTATTCTACGTTTCTTCTGATTATTATGTCGCCCCAGACGTAGTCGGGGTGACATGTTGTTATTCTACGTTTCTTCTGATTATTATGTCGCCCCAGACGTAGTCGGGGCGACATATTGTTATTCTTCTGTTTCTTCTTTTTATTCTTTGTTATTATTATTGTTCCTCCACAAATTTTGTCCGGACTATTTTGAGAAAACGGTTTGATGCAAGCAAATGAAACTTGGCAGGAAGTTGAATCACCATGAGAAGAAGTGCAGGTTACGAAAAAAAAAATCAAAATGGCCGCAATTTCCAAGATGGCCGCCATTTTACGTTGAAAAATTGAGGAATCAATATCTCTGGAACTGCTTTGCAGAATTTGTTCATATTTTGTATTAATGTTCAACAAGATGAAAGGAAGGACTTTATGGGGAAAAAAATTTCAAAATGGCCGTCATTTCCAAGATGGCCGCCAAAATACGTCAACATTTCAACGTTGTCGGATTTCAATGAAAATTGATTTCCAAGATGGCCGCCATTTTATTATTATTATTAAGTCTCCTAAACGAATTTGGGAGACTTATTGTTTTTGTTGCGTTTCTTATTATTATTATTCTTCTTTCTTTCTTCTCGTCCGGATGAACTTGTCCGGAGTAGATCTCACAGACCTTTAAACCTAGAGCTTTGAAACTTTGTATCATGTTAGCCCCATGTATCTAGTTGTGCATAATCAAAAAAATTTTTAGATTGGGGTCCATTAAGGGTACATTTGGGGGGCTCAAATAGGGTTGGGGGCCTCCATGTTAACCCTATGGGAAAATGAAATTTAGAATTTTTTTTCACCATTTTTTCACTGTATCTTGAAAACAAGTAACTGTAACTCCATGAAACTTCATAGGAAAGATGTTTGTCATGTGAGAAAGGGTCCCACAGGATTAGAAATTAGAACCGTTGCCATGGAAACCATACAAAAAATTGAAATTTTGAGAAAACACATTTATTATTGATAATTATATTTTCATTACAACTATATGTATTATTTAGGTTATAAGGGGAACCCCTGCCCAATTTTTTTTTGAAACAAGGTATGAAATTCATTGTTATGGATAATGGAGCATCTGGTTGCCATGGAAACCAAGCCAAAAAGCTATAATTTTGTTTAATTAATACTGTTGCCATGGAAACCATACAAAAAATTGAAATTTTGAGAAGACACGTTTATTATTGATAATTGTATTTTCATTACAGCTATATGTACTATTTAGGTTATAAGGGGAACCCCTGCCCAAATTTTTTTTTAAACAAGGTATGAAATTCATTGTTATGGATAATGGAGCATTTGGTTGCCACGGAAACCAAGCCAAAAAGTTATAATTTTGAGAAAAACATGTTTTCTGCTGTGTGTTATGTTTTGATTTCAACTATATGTATAAAGCAAATTATAAGGGGAACCCCTGCTCAATTTTTTTGAAAGGGGGTTTAATAATGCCCAGGAATCTGATATGGGAGTTCCTTTGGGAGACCTTTGTGTTTCGCTTGCGAACACAGTTAAAACTTGTTATTATTCTTTTTCTTCCAATAATTTTGTCCGCGCTGTCATTTTGAGACGGCTTGATGTAATTGAATGAA
This sequence comes from Modiolus philippinarum, assembly GCA_002080025.1. Lineage (NCBI taxonomy): Eukaryota > Metazoa > Mollusca > Bivalvia > Mytilida > Modiolidae > Modiolus > Modiolus philippinarum. Next base: position 265 of record MJUU01002858.1, on the reverse strand, counting down.
ACTTGGCAAGAAGTTAGATCACCTTGAGGGGTTGTGCTCTCCATGAATTTTTTTTTCAAAATGGCCGCCATTTCCAACATGGCCGCCAAAATACGTCAAAATTTCAACATTGTCGGAATTCAACGAAAATTGATTTCTAGGTAGATTTTGAGGCTGCGAACAAGGTGGAATCATCGAATTGAGGGTCTGGGGTGACATCGGCTATTGCTTGCAGTTCCAAATCCAAAGTAAGTTCTTTTGGGTAAATTTCCTTACAATACGTATT
>MJUU01002857.1:1876-37981 GCA_002080025.1 Modiolus philippinarum | reverse complement strand
AATATGAAAAATTGTTTAAATGTAGTTATGGTGTAAAGCATTTAGGAGATGATCAATATTTTTGCCAACAAAAACCAGAAGTAAAGATTTAACAACAATGCTGTATTTATATCCTTTATGAAAAAGTTTGTTCAACGGATTAATAAGTTTGGAAGGACAATTTTTGAATTTATGCGCTTTGTAAATGATATTACCATAGAAGTTTGGATGTGAAATGCCCTGATGTATAAGAGCCCTGCATGTAGAACCAAATTTTCTTAATAAGTCAATGTATCTATAATAAAATTTAGAGAATGTTTTTATCAATTTATGATATATATAAATGCACTAAATTTTATTTACATTAAAACATAGTTCAAATCACATAAAAAATGCATTTTGTCTCTCCCAACCAGTTTCACTTATAGCAAGATAATTATGGTGAATGTAATACAATAATCATGATGAACGTAATACGATAATCATGGTGAATGTAATACGTTGTCCTAACTTGTCCAACGTATTACATTCACCATAATTATCTTGCTATCAGTGAAACCGGTTGGGAGAGACAAAATGTATTTTTTATGTGATTTGAACTATGTTTTAATGTAAATATAATTTAGTGCATTTTCAAATTTATTTTTTACTATTAGTGCGACTTGTGAGGATATATTTTCAACAACTTTTTCCGTATATTTTACATTTCTACTGGTATTATCTAGCTAGCTTGGCTCTGGACTGACCCTTTAAAATATTATTATATAGTTATCAGTCTGTTACAATGGTAATATTATTATACATATATGTTCTTGTGTTCCTTGTCTAATTTTGTATGTATGTGTACCTGAAATGAAAGCTATTCATTGTATGAAATTTATATGCCCCTTGTGGGACCATTAATTGGAATAAACAATCTTACTCTTATTCTTATTCATCCAAGATCGCAGCAAGTGGGGAACATAGTTTTACTTTGGATCCTATGAGAAAGTATTCAAAGATATTCTTCTTAGATACAACTAAGCCCCTTGGATCTAATTCCAAAGTTGGTCTTAATAGTCGGGTTGTCCCCTTTAAACAGTATGCCTGCCAAGTCCCCAAGATGGCTGCTGCAGTGAACTTAGTAAAGCATTGGACCCAATGGGAAAATATATTCAATATCTTCTCCTTTGAAGCTACAAAGACAGCTGGAATCAAACTTAGTCACAATAGTCCCTATGTGGTTCCCTATAAAGAATGTGTCCGGCAACATGGCTTCCAGCAGAGAACTTAGTTTAACATTGGACCCTACGGGAAACTTCTCCTCTGAAAGGACTAGACCAATAAGAACCAAACTTGGTCACAATAGTTCTTAGTTAGCCCCCTTCAAAAAAATGCGTCCAGCATGTGGGCATCACATCTAAGATGGCCCCAAGCAGTAAACATATAGTTTACATATTACCCTATTGGAAAGCATTCAAAGATTTTCTCCTAAAGCCACAAAGCTAATTGGATCCAAACTTGGCCACAATACTCCTTGGGTTGTCATAATATTTGGATAAGTTTGACCATTTATGTCACCTATGGTCCAGGTGAGCAATACAGGCCTGTTAGAGAATCTTGCTTGCTTGCCACTTTCACAATAACTTACTTTATACTTATATTTTTTTTTATAAAAGTCATATTATACATATTAAAATGTAAATGATGATTTCATTTCAGATATTCAGATTAGCTTCTACCTGTTTAGGTAGCCCACCTGAAACATTTACCTGGGAATACTATGATAAAGATAAGAACTATGTAAAGATAGGACCAATCAAACCAGTGGATTTCTACAGGGAATACATCAAACCTCACTTTAACATGCAAGATAAGGTGAGAGAAATTTTCATATTCATGGTGTGCCCCTACACTGCACAGCACAGAACAAAACTTCTGAAACGTGTTGAGAATCTCCTTTAAACTATTAAAGCTTTGAAGGTTCTTTCCAAGAATGGTAATGTCAGATAGTTGACAAAAAAATGCAGCCAGCCTTGACATAATTTACCAGAAAAAACATATTTTGATCATCTCCACTGAAGCTGTCTTCCTTCACATTTGTAACATTGTGTAACCATGTAGGGGGTATATAAAGCTTCTGAAAGATATTTTAAGTTTCTTAGATAAACATTATTTACCAGAAACGGGAGGTAATATGGATGAAAGATGGTGACATCCTGTCAGTGAATAAGGACAATTACAAAGAACTTACCCTTTAATGATTGGACTTTGTTTTGCAATAATACACAAAGAAATGTGGTTTGAATAAGTTAGGATCTTCTTTCAATGTAACAATGACGGTTCGCAGCCTGTGTTTTTGTCTGGCCTGCGACGAAACTCGCGGAAAGCGAGACAGGTGTGCAAAGTGTGACGGCGTCGGTGGCGTAAACTCAAATTATTAAATAGAAGCCTTAGATGTAGGAACTTTATAATTGGTCAATAGGTAGCTTACGGCGAACCCTATCTGCTGGACCCAAAATCATGTGACCAGGTTAAGTTTTTTTGCTTAATAATAACAACAAGCTAGAAGTCAATGATATTTGGGATATAGCTTGGTCTTGGTTGTTACATGTCAGTCTGCCATATGGCTTTTGACCTTGACCTCAATTTCACGGTCCAGTGCCCAGGTTAAGTTTTTTTGCTTAAGTCTGTTTCTCAATAACTACAAGTGATATATCAGTGATATTTGGTATATAGCTTGGTCTTTGTTAGTACCTGTCAGTCTGCCATATGGCTTTTTACCTTGACCTCAATTTTACGGTCCAGTGCCCAGGTTAAGTTTTTTTAGCTCACCTGGCTAAAGCCAGGGCGAGCTTTTGTCATCACTTTTCCTCCGTCATCCGCCCGTCGTCTGTCCGTCATAAACTTTTCATTCAGAGATCTTCTCTGAAAATACTAGGCCAATTGAAACCAAACTTGGCCACAATAGTCCTTAGATGGTCCCCTGAAAAACAGTTGTTTTTCAGATCCACGCTATATCCAAGATGGCCACCAGCGGGTATCATAGTTTTAACATTGGATCCTATGGGAAAACACATTCAAAGATCTCCTCTGAAACTGCTGAGACAATTGGAACCAAACTTGGCCACAATAGTCCTTAGATGGTCCCATGCAAAAAGGTTGTTTTTAAGTTCTGCGCTGTATCCAAGATGGCCGCTAGCTGGGATCATAGTTTTTACATTGGACCCTATGGGAAAACACATTCAAAGATCTCCTCCTCTGAAACTCCTGGGCCAATTGAAACCAAACTTGACCACAATAGTTTTTAGATGGTCCTCTGCAAAAAAAAAAATGTTTTTCAGATCCGTGCTATTTACAAGATGGCCACCAGCGGGGATCATAGTTTTAACATTGGACCCTGTGGGAAAACACATTCAAAGATCTTCTCCTCTGAAACTACTGGGCCAATTGAAACCAAATTTGGCCACAATAATCCTTAGATGGTCCCTTGCAAAAAAATTGTTTTTCAGATCTGCACTATATCCATGATGGCTGCAAGCAAGGATCATAGTTTTAACATTGGATCCTATAGGAAAACACATTCAAAGATCTTCTCCTCTGAAACTGCTGAGCCAATTGGTACCAACCTTGGCCACAATAGTCCTTAGATGGTCCCCTGCAAAACAGCTGTTTTTCAGATCCGTGCGATATCGAAGATGGCCGCCAGGCGGGATGATAGTTTTTAAATTTGACCCTATGTGAAAACACTTTTAGAGATCTTCTCCTCTGAAACTGCTGAGCCAATTGGAACCATCTTTGGCCACAATAGTCCTTAGATGGTCCAATACGAAAAAGTTATTTTTCAGATCCGCGCTATATCAAAGATAGCGGCCAGCGGGGATCATAGTTTTAACATTGGACCATATGGGAAAACACATTCAAAGATCTTCTCCTCTGAAACTGCTCAGCCAATTGGAACCAAACTTGTCCACTATAGTCCCTAGATGGTCCCTGCAAAAAAGCTGTTTTTCAGATCCCCACTATATCCAAGATGGCCACCAGTGGGGATCACAGTTTTAACATTTGACTCTATGGGAAAACATATTCAAAGATCTTCTCCTCTGAAACTGCTGAGCCAATTGGAACTAAACTTGGCCACAATAGTTTTTAGGGGGGTCCCCTGCAAAAAAGTCGTTTTTAAGGTCTGTGCTTTATCCAAGATAGCTGCCAGCATGTAACATAGTTTTAACATTGAATCCATATGAAAACACATTCAAAGATCTTCTCCTCTGAAACTACTGGGTCAACTGAAACCAAACTTGGCCAAATTAGTCCTTAGATGGTCCCCTGCAAAAAAGTTGCTTTTCAGGTCCACTCTTTATCTAAGAGAGCCACCAGCAGGGAACATAGTTTTAACATTGGACCATATGGGAAAACACTTTCAAAGATCTTCTCCTCTGAAACTTCTGGGCCAATTGAAACCAAATTTGACCACAATAGTCCTTAGATGGTCCCCTGCAAAAAAGTTGTTTTTCAGATCCGCGCTACATCCAAGATGGCCGCCAGTAGGGATCATAGTTTTAACATTTGACCCTATGGGAAAACATATTCAAAGATCTTCTCCTCTGAAACTGCAGAGCCAATTGGAACCAAACTTTGCCACAATAGTCTTTAGGGGGTCCCCTGCAAAAAAGTTGTTTCCAGGTCCGTGCTTTATCCAAGATGGCTGCCAGCGTGGAACATAGTTTTAACATTGGATCCATTGGAAAACACATTCAATGATCTTCTACTCTGAAACTACTGGGTCAATTGAAACCAAATTTCATGGTCTAGTGAACATAGTTAAGTTTTTCTGATTATAATAGTTTCTCAATTACCCGGTACTGTAAGTGGTACAGTAACACATAGTTAAGTTTTTTTTCATTAGAATAGTTTCTCAATTACTATAAGTGGTACGGTAATAATATTTGGCTTGTATGTTGCTCTGAATAGTACATAACTGTTTTAGAGACCAAGCAGGGACGGGTGAGACATCTATTAGGGTCCACTCTTGTACATGTATATAGGTCATATTATTATACCCCCGCTTTAGAGGGTGGTATATAGTGATCATGGTGTCCGTTCGTTTGTCCGTCCATCCGTCCGTTCATTATTCCGTCCACCATAGGGGTAAACACTTTGTGACGACAACTCCTCCTAGACCACTTAGTGGAATTCATTGAAACTTGCACAGAATGTTTAGAACACATTGCCATTGTGCACCATCCATTTAAAAATTTGATTTGATCTTTTCTGGGGGGGGGTATATTTTAGTGAGCTTTGCTAACAGTTTTTCTAGTTATTATTTTCTATTTGTAATGTCACTGTGCATATTGTTTGATATACCCATTTTACATCTTGTACAAATAGTAAACATTCTGATGATGCCCAGTACTGCAGCCGAAAGCTTCAGCAATAGTAAACATGCTGATGAAGGCCAGTAGTGTGGCCTAAAGCTCCAAGCAGTTTTAACATTTTATTATTATACATATATCTATATAACATTGTGACATTTTGTTTTGTGCAGGTGTGTTTAGTCAATGATCCAAGACCAAACCATTCCTACAATCAGTTATACACAGTAGAATATCTCGGCAATATGACGGGTGGCCAACCTGTGTTATATATAAACCAACCAATAGATGTACTCAAACAGGCCACCATAGCTTCACTGAAGGATGACGAGGTATTTAATTATTAAGGGAGGTTAGGGTAAGTCAGAAATCTTTTGAAGTAACAACAGAAATTTGTTTTCAAAATACAAGTTATATTAATGGCTTTGGAAGATCTGTTGCAATTTGTTACATTAATCAGCAAAGAAATACTACTTAACTGTAGTATTCTTATTTAAAGATGAAAGTCTGCCAAACATTCATCCCAACAAATTTTTTGCTGAACTTATTTACAAAAATCTAGAATAATGCTTCAATCACAGCTTGCCAACTTGAATTATTAAAAAAATTTTTTTTTAATTAAATTGTTTATTGGCAAAAACATATCATGATAGCATAATATTCAGGATAATAACATATATAGCAACAGGTGGTTATAAACATAAGGGCTGTTCCATTAAAATTTATGTGGGGAGGGGGGGACGCACTTTGTTCAAGACCCCCCCACCAATATATTAAAAACTATTCAAACACCTACACCAAATGGATTTTTACCCCCCACCAAGAGAAAAACAAAAAATATGCGTCCCCCCCCTTCCCACCTCACTTTAAATGGAACAGCCCTAAATTGATTAATTATAAATGATAGGTGATAAGTATATATATTTTTGAAAGAAACTAGTACTATCTAATAGATTATAAAAATTATGAAAGGTATGTGGATTGGATTTTAAACAAATAATTATAAAAAGTTTAAGAGTATTTACAGAATGAATAAGAATATTTGCAAATTTAAAGGAAATACAGTGCATAAAAGAATATTAGTCTAGTAAAGGGAGCCAGGGTTTTCAGCATATGTTTGCTTTGTCACCCGAGTTATTCTTGTCACATTGAGTTTGGTTCTATATATGTAAAATTTTGACAGCAACAAAATGAGATTCCTTATATTATTTGAAGTATTTCTTTCCCTATATCCAAATAATACAAACTCTAAATTAAGGGGGAGCTCAATTGATGTTTGACTAAAAATCCATATGTTTAGTTCTTCCCATAATTTTGAAATATTTGGACATGACCAAAAAATGTGCTGAATATCTTCAGTTGCTTCATTACAAAAAGTACATTTGTCCGTTTCCTTCAACTTAATTTTAAATAGAAATTTATTTGTACCAAGAATTCTATGAATAATTCTGTATTGCAACCACTGCAATTTAGAACTTTTGGTGGTTTTAAAGGCCATACAGTGTATATTTTTCCAATCAAAAATATTATTTAATGTAGTTGACCATTTTTCTTCACAACCTATAGTATTAAAATTTTTATTTATTAATATATTGTACATATCCTTGGACCCTTTTGTAGACATGAGAAATATTTTCAAAGAATTTGGAATTAGGGGTCCATGAATTTTTTTCATTTTCTCCGATTGGATATGTATATGTCGCATATAGGCTTTTATTGTCGATATGACTCCATGATATATCAGAAAATTTGACTGTAAATTATACACTACTTGAAATTCTTGAAAAGACATCAAGTTACCATCCTCATTAAGAAGTTCATTTATTAACCAGATACCCTTTTTTGACCAGTCCCTGTAAAATATTGCCCTATTATCAATTTTAATATTTTCATTTTGCCATAAATTTTCTAAAACAAATTCCTCTTCATCTTTGGGTAAAATATTCTTTTTTAATTCATTCCAAGCATTGAAAACATCTTTCCAAAAGGGATTTCTTAAGCATTTATTTGTTCCACAATAAGAAGTAGTATCAGTGTCCAAATTTTCAGAGTAGCAAAGTAATGTGTTTAATTTAGAGTTATTCTTAATATATCTTCTTATCCAGGTTAATTTCAGTCCTTTTATATATTTTTCAATATCTAACATCTTCAGGCCTCCAAGTTTATATTCTAAAGATAAAGTTTCTCTTTTCACCTTATCTGGTTTATTGTCCCATATGAATAAAAATAACCTATTTATGAATTGTTTCAGTCTATTACTATTTGGGTTCGGTAAAGTTAAAAATAAATGGTTTAATTTGAAATAATCAAAGATTTTATCACTGTTATCTTTCAAATAGGTGATAATATTCGATTTGACCATATTTTAAGAGTATGCTCTATTTCTTTAAGTTTTGGAACATAATTCAAATCTTCTGTTTCATGCAAATTGACAGAAAAGTTAATACCCAAGAGTGTAAACTTGCTGGAACCCCACTCCAGTCCCCATTTTACACACATTGTGTCCTGACTAAATTTTTTCTTACCAATCCACACTACCTTAGTTTTGTCAAAATTCATGCGGAGACCAGACATTTCAGCAAATTTTTGTAAAATACATAGAGACGCATCCAAAGATTCAGGTGAACCATCAAGAATAAGAGAAGTATCATCGGCATATTGAGATATAAGAAATTATAAGAAATTCTGTATCATCTATTGTTATTCCTTTAATATCATTATTATTTCTGATTAAAATTCCAAGAATTTCCGCACACAACAAAAAAATATTCGGTGATAAAGCATCCCCTTGTCTGCAGCCTCTTTGAATTTCAAAAAAATCGGATAGGTAACAGTTTTGAGTGACTGAAGATTTGATATTAGTATAAAAAGTTTTGATCCAGTGATGCAATGAAGCACCAAAGTTAAAGAAACTAAGGACTTGTTCAATAAATGACCATGATATTGAATCAAACGCCTTTTCAAAATCAATGAGGAGGAGAACACCCGGTATATCATTTTCTTCTGTATAGTGGAGTAAATCATAAATAAGTCTAATATTTTCCCCAATATAGCGACCTGGTATAAATCCAGTTTGACCATTATCAATAATTTGTGGTAGAACCAGTTTTAATCGTTCTGCTATACAGCTAGATGCAACTTTGTAAATTGTATTAAGTAAACTTATAGGACGCCAATTTTTCATATATTGCTTTTGTTTATCACCTTTTGGGATACATGTAATAATTCCTTGTTTCTGAGTTACTGACATTTCTCCCTTATTATATCCATAGTTTATAGATCTGAGCACAAACCTGCCTAAATCTCTCCAAAAAAATTTTAAAAATTCACTTGTGTAACCATCCGAGCCTGGACTTTTTCCATTTTTCATTCTCTTCACAGCAGATGTTAGTTCCTTATAGGTAATTTCACCTTCTAGAGACTGTCTCGTTTCATCTGTCAATACTTTAATATCAAAATCTTTCATCTCGTCATATAAATTAAAATTATTTAAATTTTCAGATTTTTTATATAATTTTTCATAATATTTTTTTGCTCCATCTAGAATATTCTTTTGATCAGTGATAGCTGTACCTTCATTGTTAACAAGTTTTGGAATTGTTTTATTTACAAAATTTCTATTTTCTAAGTTAAAAAAATAACTTGAAGGTTTTTCTCCCTCTTCAACCCACTGTATTTTTGATCTTACATAAGAACCTCTCATTTTTTCTTGTCTTAATATTCTTAATTCAGATTTCTTTGTTTCAATATCTATTAATAACTCATTTATTAACTCCCCACTCTCTAAACTTTGGATATCTTTTATCAACTTTTTTTCATTTTTATCTCTTGTTTTCTTTCTAAAGGATGCGTATGAAATAGTCTTACCTCGTATTTCTGTTAATAATATTTCTAAGAAAAGTTGATCATCAATCATAAATTGAAGATCAGCATTATCTATTTCATTTAAATTTTGCCTATTATAGACCAAAGAAGCATACTGATATTTTACTTGTTCTATTACATCTTTTACAGCTTGTAGATACTCGGGTTCTTGTAAAAGTGCATTATTAAATTTCCACAATCCTTTACCAATGCTGAAATCATTTAACTTGAATTGTAAAAGAACAGGTGAATGGTCAGATCTATAACTATTAATGGTCTTTATGTCAAGAACACTTTGAAAAAAATTTTGAGAAGTCAAAAAAAAATCTAACCTTGCTTGTTTAAAAGGATTAGTTTTTCTCCATGTATATCTTTTCAAGTCAGGGTGTAATTCTCTAAATGGATCCATTAGATCATACATTTCAACCATATCTAGAACTTTTTCTTTTGCTTTTGGATTGTTCACATTTTGATAATTATATGTGTCAGAATCTTGTTTTAGAACTAAATTAAAATCTCCATTTATAATTAATGTGTGATTGTTGAAATTTTCAATTAAATCATTCACTTTTGAAAAGAACTCTGGTGAATCATTGTTTGGTCCATACAGTGTTACTAAAGGGATTCGTTTTCCTTCTATTTCTATATCAATACCTATTAAATTACCTTCAGTGTCTTTTTTTATTTTATGAACTTTATATTCAAAATTATTATTAAAAAGTATTGCAACCCCTCTTTGGTTTGAGGAATACGAATTGAATATACATTCTCCTCCCCATTCATTTCTTATAAAAGGTTCATCGTTAGTTGTAAAATGAGTATCCTGTAAACAATAAATATTAAAACTTAAAGATTTAAGATAATTGAGTACGTCTCTCCTTTTTTCTTTTGAATTTAGACCTTGGCAGTTGCTCGAGACAATTTGAAGACAGTCACATTTCATATTATTTTGTTATCATACAAGTATAAGTATAGGAAAAAAAAAACAAAAAACAAAAACAAAATTTAATGAGACGCCAGAAATCTCCTTATATATGTTTTTAACTTGTAAAAATCTTTCTCTAATGAGCAAATGTAAAACATGGAGGATTGTATACCGAATGAATTCTGCAGGAAAATTTATGTTTGTTTTTATAAGATTTACACCACTTTCGGCAGTATTTCAGCTATATTGTGACAATCAGTTTTAGTGGTGGAGGAAGCCGGAGTTTCACGGAGAGAACCACCAACCTTAGGCAGTAACTTACATACCTGATCACAAACTGTTGCAAGCCAGAAAATTCACGAGACTTGTTCACCTTCAAACAAAATCAATATTCACCACAGGTAAGATATGGGAAAACTGAACTGGATTTAATTGATAGGGAAAAATGTATGATGTTGAGGAATATTCTGCGGCAAAAAATCAGATATGAATTCATGCATATAAAGGAAAGATTAATTTGGATGGCTTTTTGGTTTATTTACTGGTATGGTATATGGAGAAATAATAAAAAAAAAATTATTTTTAGGCTGTTTGGTTTGGCTGTGATGTAGGAAAATGTTTTTACAGACAAGCAGGACTTCTAGATCTAAATGTGTGAGTATTCTATCAAGTATTCATAAGATACCTATAAGTACTAGTTTCAGAGTAAAATATGAGTGTACATACATTGTGTTTGGTGTCAGAACAAAATTAATGAAAATATCGGTAAAGTGCGAAATTCTTTGCATCATTCTAAAATTTTGATGATAATATTCGAAGTAGGGAATATGACGGCTTGCATAAAAGGTTCTGTGTTGGGTTTTGTGTTCTCGATACTGTTGTACGGCTTACGGATTTTCCTTACTGGTCTCTCTTTCTAATTGCTTTGGACTTTATTTGTCACTTTTACTCTTAAGACTGAGTATTTTTAACTTTTTATTTCTCTCAATGTTACAAGTCATTTCAGGAAAAATGGAATTCTTGTCCTTTTCAGTCTTTTTGGGAATGATTTTCTTATCAATTCAAATATCTTTTGCTTCAACCTATAAACTAATATTATTCAATGACATTTCATATACATGAACCATTTGTGAAGTTTTATAATCATCATTGTTTGGTCAGATGACATGGGCACAGAACACCAGTTATTTTCCCATAGGCTCCAATAGTAACATTTTGAGATATTTTACTCATTTCTATATTTTGTTGGTACATGTCACACCCCTCAAAATGAGCGGAATTGAGTGGACTCCTTGCAAATTAATTTTCGGGGTGGCATGTCAGATGAAATGTTCCGTTATTTGCCAAACCCCGAAAAATATAAAAACAATCCTCTTGTCAACATGAAAAAATTCTGGAATATGCATCTCCATAATTGTAGATTAGATTTTGATTTAGTTTTGGTTTTAATATACTGAATGCAGATAGACCTACTTATGGAAAACCTCTTCTGACACTTGCAATTGTAAGAATTTATATTATCCCTACTATAATACATTCCCATGGGATGAAATGTTTACGATATTATACCGTAGAAATTCATGTTTAATCCGCACATTTTTACCCTAAAAAGGATTTAGGGGTTTGGGGATGCGGATTATACAACCCTATACGACTTGCGGATTTGGTCAAGTTCCCGAAGATCGATTGTAAGTCCCTGTTCAAACCAAACAGACTGTTCTCAACATTGTTGATCTAATTAAATATGTTGGTTTGAATTGCAAAGTGCCTTACAGTTGTAAAAACTGTGTCATTCCTCCAAAAAATGCTATTTTGATATCAGAACACAAATATTTTTATAAGCTGCCATTACTGTCAACAAACCAGGTGATCGGTAAAGTGTTGATTTTGTGACAATGAGCTATTTATACGATATTGCCTCTGACATCATTTACGTGCCAAAGATGCAAAAATACAGGATAAAGTGGCTTATTATTACATTCCAAACCAGTTTATAAGGAATGAAAGACTTGGAAACAACAAAATTACTTTAAAATAAACACGGATATGACAGTCCGCACCGAACCCATTCTGATTTTTCCATCGTACCTGAACTTCTTGATTGATGAAACGATGTTATTTTTCTTCAAGTTTTGTAGTGTTTGAGCCTTTTTATTGTTAAATACTTTCAGAAAAGGCTTCAAATATAGTAAATAAAGACCTGTGAAATTGATAAACTATGAAAATACCAATTTACAAGTACAAAATAACTACGATCGTACCGATCTCCATGTAGACTTTGTTGGTTAAGGTCCCAGTGTGGTAAAAGTTTTTTCCCTGTTCAGAAAAGGGCCTGCAGATTATACACAAATGCGGTTAATACATGGCCTTTGACGGTACCTGCAAGTTAGAGACTTCACAAAAATAGTATCCAAAGGAATATATTTACATGGGAAATAGTATCAAGGGATAGGATATCAGTGGTATTTTATCCTCACAGAATAAATCTTATTAAAATAATATCCACTAGGGACACTTTTTAATTGGGGCAAAATGTATGTTCACACAATGACCAGGGCTGACAGACTTATTTTATATGTTTCAGATTAGATTTTGACTTAGTTTTTGGTTTTAATATGCTGGGCATGTCCAAGGCAGGCCGACTTATCTATGGAGAATCGCTGATGACGCATGCAATGACTATTACTGCTGCACAGGTTGAAGAGGTAATTTAGTAACAAACAATTAAGTGGAAGATATGGAGTAGTTGTCACTGACAAGAAATCAGTATTCAAAATATCAATTTCTAGACCAAACTTACCAGAATAGACATTAGTTAGTGGCCTCTTTAAAATGAATTTATAGTTTGTAATGAAGTTAAGCTGCTGTTGGAGTTCCCCTGGTATCTGTGTCTATGTTATTGTCTGCATTTGCACCCAAATTTAGCTGTATATCTTTGTAACTATGCATGGTTGGGACATCAACCTTTGCATGCAGGTGAATCTTTGGTTAACTGACAGCCTCCAAGAAAATTATGTCTCTTTGATGTATTCTGCTGGAATGACCTATTTTCAACTTTTAGGACAAGTTCAGATTTCAGTCACTGTACATGATAGAATCTTGAACCTTGCATATGCATGCATCATGGATGGTATGTCAGCATTCATACAAAATTTGGTCACTGACCTACATTTTCTGCTTTATTTTCTAACATTCAAGTTTTTGGACCGGTTCAGATCTCTGCCATTTCACATTGTAGCATCAACTAACTTTGCAAATGCATGCATCTCAAATAGTATGTCAGTATCCAGGATAATATTGGGTCACTTTGACCTACATTACAATTCAAAATATATGTAGAAGCAGTATTGGTGAACAATAAAACCAGATTTTTTGTCAGATACTGTTGAAATGGAAATACTTGTTGAAATACCATATAACGGGTAATTTTCATGGGTTGCCAAATTTAGCGATTCGTTCCCCAAAGAGGGGTTGTAAATTTTAGTGGTCATCAATTTTCGTGAATGGAAAATTGTGTAAATAAAGACATGTATAAATATACTGACTTTGATTTCACAAGTTTTTATTTTCAGGATTTCAGAAACCGCCTGAATATAGCGAAAAATTAGAGCCTTGTGAAAATTACCTGCTATATTGTACAATAGATTCAATGCAGAGATGTAAGAGAAAAAATTTATCATTTCAAGATGACCAAGAAATTTGAATTAGGTTTTCCTGATGCATTTTTGACGATTTTCACAAAACAAGTAACAACTCTTCAACATGGTAACAAAGAAATGTAGAATAACAAACATATGTGAATCACCTTGTATCACCCTCTGTTCTGTGCTATGAAATGCAACAGATATTTGTAAAGCGAAAACAGTAAAAGTGCTATAGTGTAACCTGCAAAAAGAACACAGCTAAACCAAACAAAATCTGTGGATGTTTTGTTTCAATGTTTATTTGCTCTGAATCTATGTAAACTGAACAAAAGCTTTTGTCTCATCAATCAATCAATCAATTTAGACAGGTTTCACTGTAGATATTTTTGGCTTGTTTAATATCAGTTTTGTTTTATAGGATTCTGACAGTAAAGCTAACAGATGGAGGGTAGAAAATTCCTGGGGAGACGCTGATGGTGATAAAGGTAAATATATGTTTTGATGATACAGAAACTGTAGAATGTGTCTATGAGACACAGATGCCCCACTAATAAATTTATTGCAACAGATTAACCAAAGTCAATCATTTACAGAATTAGCTGTCACTGTATTGTGATGAAGCACAAAATTAAACCAAAGTCATTCTACCATTAAATGTAGGTGATGAACAACAAATTGTTGGTTAAATGGGTAGTAATGTTACCATAAAATATGATGCTACAATACATAGTAGTTGAGAAATAGACTTAAACGCAAAACTCGACAAAAGTCACTAAAGCACAAAATGTAAGTCAAAGCCACTAAGTTGTCAATGATTTGGGTAGTACTCATCAAGGCAGTTAATTTTATGAAACATCATTATCTTATAATGTGTAGTTGTTGAGAAATGGACTTTAACTCAAAACTTAATCAAAGTCACTGAAGCATAAAATGTAAGTCAAAGCCACCTAATTGTCAGTAATTTTGGTAGAACTCATTGAGGCAATTAATTTGATGAAACATCATTGTCTTATTTTATGAAGTTGTCGAGAAATGGACTTTAACGCAAAAAAACTTAACCAGAGACACTGGAGTGTAAAATGTAGGTCAAAGCCACCTTATTTTCAATGATTTGGGTAGTTCTCATCAAGGCTATTTATATGATGAAACATCATTGTCCTATAAATAAATTTAGACACAAAATTTAACCAGAGCCACTCAAGCATAAAATGTAGGGCAAAGGGTCAAACTACCTAGTGAACTATGTACATGTAGTACTATCAAATATCTTCGTACTGGCCTTGTATTAATGTTTACCATTGTATTTAAATGCAAAATTTAACCGGATGGAAGGACAGACAAGGGAAACACTATATGCCCCTTCCACATTCAAGGGCAGGCCATAAAAAATGTACTAAATAGTTTGTTATAATTCATTAGAAGTAAGAATTTAACCAGGTATATTCATTTGCAGAAACTGTTTAACACAGAAAGATAACCATTTCCAAGCAGCGTCATTTTGTTTCTAAACTTTTTAATTGTGACATCATAATCATAGATATCAAATACCCTATTTTGTTCACTTTGCTGCAATTTAGCATATTTGATAGAAAAAATTTAATTAAATATCTTTCTTCAAATTAAAGTGCTACACTTGATGGAATCAAGGTAGTTACTGGTGGTCAAAATATATAACATGTAGCAGTATGGCCTTTTCATTATCTAAAGGTCCTTTAGAGTGAGGAAGGCTCCATGTTGCAGGTTCTTCTAATTTAATTCTTATCGCCTTGCCCAAAGTAATTGGGGAGAGGATACAACATCAGTCCATACATCTGTTTGTCCCACCTCAAGTTAAAGTTTGTGATAAGATTCATATCTGAGAAACTACATGTGGCACATTATTTTATTTTTGCTCATTGGATGCGTCTTGGAGAGTGATGCTGTTTCATATGATAATTGGGTCACTCTGACATACATTTTATGCTTCGATGGCACAGGTTATAGTTTGTGTTGAGATTCATATCTGTGATACTACATATATAGGTCAGTAATTTTAAGTTAGTAGGTATATCATGGAGAGTCTTGTAGCTCCAGGGGATAATTTAGTTTCTCTGACATCACTGATTTTTAAAATCTGAAATTATATTAACTCTATCTAAGGCTTTTACCTGAATAATGTCCATTCTTTATTTGCTGGTATAAGATTTTCATGATTTTGGGTTTTTTTTGTTTTTTTTGTTTTTTTTTTCAGGTTACCTTGCAATGTCAGACGAATGGTTTTCTGAATTTGTTTATGAAGTTGTGATAGACAAGAAATATCTATCAGCGGAAATGTTAGATGTGTTAAACCAAACACCTGTTGTATTACCTGCCTGGGATCCCATGGGAGCCTTAGCTTAATCAAGACTGTCATATTACCTGCTTGGGACTCTATGGGAGCCTTAGCATAATGAAGACAATTTATTTATTGAAATAGTTTATTTAGTTGTACATATAATCAGAACTATAAAGATTTCAGGACTATTCTATTTAAATTTATATGGAGATAGGGAAGGAAATTTTACCTATTGGAATCCATTATGTATCATTCTTTTGAAATGTGCAAAGAATGAAAAAAAATATACATGTATTTTAGAATTACATGTAAATCACTTCCTTTGCATCCACTTTAATGTAATAGTCAGTCTATTTTATATAAATTATCTATTTAGATCATGATTTCTTGTGAAGGGTTTTCTTTTTACACATATTGATATTTTCATCCAGTTTTTAATGTGTTATTTTTCTGTACACTGCATTGTCTTATAATAAGAGGAAGATTTCCCCATAAATCAGAACCTCTTCTTATTTATGCAAGATTATTACATTTTTTGTATCAGTTAGGGCGTCTCTACGGTATTATTTCACCATTTTTGTCTAATACTTGTTCATTTAGGTTTCATTCATTAAGAAATTTTACAAAATAGCTATTTAAAATATAAAGAAAGTACCAAAGTATTTAAAATTTATATTCCTTATCAGCTTTACAACATTTTCATTTCAAAAACATGAACTAAAACACATTAGCTAAAAATCTGTTGTTGGATTTACAGAACACAGAAATTATACAAGGGAGATAATTTGATAACTTAATTTAACATGGATATCACTAGAGAAATTAATATCTTGTAATTTATCTCTCTTATTTCAACTGTGACCCATAAATTTTATTTTGTATATGTAAACTATATAATGATTTCAAAACACATTGCAAAGAATGAACAAAATCTATAATATATATTTCAAGCTATCCTCTCATATAATCATTTCTATTTAAAATCATGAAATTCTTACATGGCTCTAGTTAATCGTTAACCAGTATAATATTCGATAACCACATATTTCGCACATGCTTAAATGGAATCGGAATATGAGTAAACGGGATGAAAAACAACAATGTTTTTAATTTTGTTCGTCTTAGTTTTTGAAGGAAATAAAGATCAAGAACAGTTTTTAACTAAATCATGCCATTAACGCTCCGGGTTAAATTCGAATATAAAGGCCTAGCCCATGGTTAAATTTCCAATAACCATATACCTGCCATGAATTATTTCTTAATTTTCAATTTCAGTTTTTGCACTTAAATGCATGCAGACACCCAAATTTTATTTTTCTATTTTGAACAACAATATAATTATTTTTCTACACAGAAAATTTCACAAAATTCTATAATAGGATATTAATACCCTGCAGACACCTTAACCATTTTTAACCAAACTTTAAAAAAAAAACAGGAAACCAAATTGTGACTTATTAGAAAACTCAGTCTAAAGTGAACTCTTGTACAAGTCTTAACCAAACTGTGACTAAAAACCAAACCCTGAGGAACAAGGAACCAAATTTTTACTTAACAGAAAGCATATTATAGTCAAACCTGTCTGAACCAAACCCTGACTTAACCCAAACCCTTACTTTACCGAAACCCTGTCTAAACCAAGCCCTGACTAAACCAGAATCTTGACTTAACCAAACCCTGACTTAACCGAAACCCTGTTCAAACCAAACCTTGACTTAATTGAAACCCTGTCTAAACCAAACTCTGACTTAACTGAAACCCTGTCTACACCAAACCCTGATTTAACCAAAACACTGTCTAACCAAACCCTGACTTAACCGAAACACTGTCTAAACCAAACCCTGACTTAACCGAAACCCTGTCTAAACCAAACCCTGACTTAATTGAAACCCTGTCTAAACCAAACCCTGTCTAAACCAAACCCTGACTTAACCGAAACCCTGTCTTAACCAAACCCTGACTTAATTGAAACCTTGTCTAAACCAAACAATGACTTAACCGAAACCCTGTCTAAACCAAACCCTGGCTTAATTGAAACCCTGTCTAAACCAAACCCTGACTTAATTGAAACCCTGTCTAAACCAAACCCTGACTTTACCGAAACCCTGTCTAAACCAAACACAATGTGAAGGCTCTTTCTATCATTTTCTTTACATTTTGGACCTATGTAAAATCAGTATAATATATTTTGACATCACAATTATGTTACAGCTTTGTAATGAGCAATCCAAAACCCTGTTGTTTTTTGTTTGAGTATAATCAGGTAAAAATAAATGTCTTATGATTGTTTATTTATTTATTATTGATTGTATTTCAAATTTGTCAGTCACTGTATAATTATTTGATTGTGTTTAAAAAAAAATTAATCAGAAAAGGAATATTTATACATAGAAAAGTGGTAAACAAATGATTGTGTTTGGGTCAAATGGCAACTTATGGACTAGTCTATTTAGACAAAACTGTATTGGGCTATTGTCTGAAGAAAATCAGGTATTTTTGTATTGTGCCATGAATTATTGAAGAGCCATCTTTCGTTAATTTTTAAACCATACATACAGAAGTCTCTATTCTCCAGAAATTGATTCAGTATTGTAACACAGTGTCCATAGTTGATTTTGAGCATGGAAACTCAACAACAACTGTTTCACAAATTTACAAAATTGAAGATGGCAACTATTGAATTTACTTGCAGTGTCATTGGTCAAGAATGAAATCACCTAATCTGTTTTAAGTAGAGAATATATCTAATATCATGATGTTTAGTTTCACTGCACACAATTATTTCTTTTTGACCTCAAATTTATTCTTGTAGCAATTAACAGCTGTAAAATAAATCTATCTGTCAAAATGACAATAAATATATATACTGGACAATCTTTTGTTTGTGTTATATATACACATCACATCAATAAGGAGTTATCACATCAGTATTGGAGTTATCTCCCATTACTTTATTAGCATGTTCACATCTCGTATTACCAATTAAACATGTTATCTCATCACTATGGAGTTATCTCCCATTACTTTTAAAATAAACATGTTCATATCTCATCTTACCAATTAAACATGTAATCACATCACTATGGAGTTATCTCCCATTACTTTAAAAAAAAAACATGTTCACATCTCATATGTTATCACATCACAATGGAGTTATCTCCCATTACTTTTAAAATAAACATGTTTACATCTCATCTTACCAATTAAACATGTTATCACATCACTATGGAGTTATCTCCCATTACTTTTAAAATAAACATGTTCACATCTCCTCTTACCAATTAAACATGTTATTACATCACTATGGAGTTATCTCCCATTACTTTTAGAAAAGACACGTTCACATCTCATATTACCAATTAAACATGTTATCATCACTATGGAGTTATCTACCATTAATAAACATGTTCACAACTCATATTACCAATTAAACATGTCATCACATCACTATGGAGTTATCACCAATTAGTTAACCTTCATCACGTTGAAGATGTTTATTGCTTACTGGTGATCACAGGGTGGGTTTGGTGGGCTGCTGAAGTGTTGCGGTGTGGGCAAGGACGACTCCAAAAAATAGTAACCACAAAAATAGTCATTTTTATGCCCCCAAGAATCGAAGATTTGGGGGCATATAGTTTTTGGTCTGGTGAATGAAAGGATATATTCATAATCATTCACAGCTTAACACGCTTTTTCCTTAACAATTAGCAAAGTTTTTTAATGGTGGATATGTGGAATATTTTATATACAATGTAGATAGGGTCAGAGAATTATATGTACCTTGCTTTTTACTATAATGGAAATATTAATATGGACTTTTAACTTTTAATCCAAATCTAAGTTTTATTTTATCCAATGAAATAATTAGAGTGCTCCAACAATGATGGAGGAATTTACCTGAACGGAACACAACAGATAAGGAGTAAATGTACATGAGACAAAGTCTATACAAATTCATGGTAAAAACAAGCAATGGAACAACGCTTTTATTGTTGTTCTACCTCTTGAAGTCACCATAAGGACTTCAACAATGAGCTTTGCTCATACCTCAAAATAAGTTTAAGACGGCCCTAGCACCGGTTTGAGCGGAATTCTTTGCCAAATGTCGAACAACGCTACATCCATATCTTTTCTGGTCAATGATGCGGGATTGTGAACAAACATTGATTAAACTTGCAAAGTGCTCTTACAATCACTGTCATCTGTTGCCGACAAAAGCACTAGTGTCTTAAGATAACGTACAATTACAACATATAGACAAACACAGGGCACTCATCAAGTCGATTGTTAGAAAACGGCATTATAAAATAGCACTGCCTGTCTGTTTGTCTGCAAAAAAAACTTGAACATTGAATATGTCTTTTGAATGGTAAGCGATAGGGCTTTCATATTTTGCATATGTATTCCTTATGGCAAGACCTTTCAATAAGTACCGGAATATTTGACATCATGTCCTTGACCTTCACATGTAATGGACTTTTTTAAAAAAATAATAATAAAGTTAAACATTTGTTATATCTTTTAAATGGCTTTTATATTTTGCATGTGAGTTCCTTGGGACAAGACCTTTCAGATGGTAGCCGAATATTTGACTACCATGACCTTGTCATTTGAACAAATGCATAAAAACTTTAACATTGGGTATATCTTTTGAATGGAAAGTGATATGGCTTTCATATTTTACATTTATTTCTTGTGGAAAGACTTTCATTTGGTACCAGAATATTTGACCTGGTGACCTTGACCTTGAAATGTCAGGATCTGATAGAATTTCACCACAAATATGAAATTATAGTTTGTTGAATTGTCTTGCCCGCAGCGAAAGTCGCGAAAGCAAGACATTGAGATCCAAAATTCCGTCATCAGCATCGTTGTCGACATTTATTTTAACCCTGTGGTTAAGGTGGTCCAGGGTACTAAAAACAAAACGATAGATTTTTCTTGTTTTTCTGTGATTGAAAGTTTGTTAATTGCACTTCAAATTTTTACTAAAAATTAAATAAGTCACCGATCTCTTTTTCTGGGTTAAACTTCTGAAAATAGCAAGATTTTTGGCTTTTTAATATAGTCTACATAGGGAGAAAATACTATTTTATGATTTTTTTATATGAATAAAATGATATATTTTGGTGAAAATGTAGTATAAACTGTGTTAAAGAAATAACTTTGGAAATATGAAATCAAAAATTGGGGTCACCGATCATATTTTTTTTTTAAATCGTGAAAATGTGATTTTTATACGACCGCAAAAAATTTGAGGTTGTATAATGGTATGGCACTGTTGTCATCGTCCGCGTCGTCTGTAGACATTTTTGTTTTTGGTCAATAACTTAAGTTCCAGTTGATCAATCCTTATGAAATTTTAACACAATGTCCCTTGGCACAAAAAAAAGACTTTGAGTGGTTTTGCATTTTGTGGCCCTCCTGTTGTAAAAAAGGGGCCAGAAAGGGCAAAATTGGGTGTATTCACATAATTGGCTGTAGAATTTTTATTATTCATCAGATTTTGATGGGGTTTCTCTCAGTGTGCTCCTGAGTAAATTTCCAATCAGTCGTATGTCAACGGATTTCACGTCACATGTACCGTTCATGAGATAAATGGGCCCAAAAGGGGCGAATCACAAAAATTTAATTTTTAGCTCACCTGACCCGAAGGGTCAGTGTGAGCTATTGCCATCACTTGGCGTCCGTCGTCCATCCGTCCGTTAAACTTTTCACATATTCATCTTCTCCTCTGAAACCAGTGAAGCAAATTCAACCAAACTTTACAGGAATGATGTATGGAAGGTCCTTTATAAAGATTGCTCATTTCGTTCCGATCCGA
Organism: Modiolus philippinarum; assembly: GCA_002080025.1. NCBI lineage: Eukaryota > Metazoa > Mollusca > Bivalvia > Mytilida > Modiolidae > Modiolus > Modiolus philippinarum. Next base: position 16,077 of record MJUU01002857.1, on the reverse strand, counting down.
TAAAAAACATGGCCGCCAGCGCGGAACTTAGGTTTAACATTGGACCCTATGGGAAAATTCACATTTTCTTCTTCTCCTCTGAAACCACTGAAGCAAATGCAACCAAACTTTACAGGAATGATGTACTAAAGTTCTTAAAAAAATTGCTCATTTCGTTCCGATCCGATAAAAAACATGGCCGCCAGCACAGAACATAATTTTACATTGGCCCTATGGGAAATTCACATTTTCATCTTCTCCTCTGAAACCACTGAAGCAGATTCAACCAAACTTTACAGGAATTTATGTATGGAAGGTCCTTTACAAAGACTGCTCATTTTGTTCCGATCCGATAAAAACCTGGCCGCCAGCACGGAACTTAGGTTTAACATTGGACCCTATGGGAAAATTCACATTTTCTTCTTCTGCTCTGAAACCGCTGAAGCAAATTCAACCAAACTTTACAGGAATGATGAACAAAGGGTCCTAAACAAAGATTGCTCATTTCGTTCCAATCCCAGAAAAAACATGGCCGCCAGCACAGAACATAGTTTAACATTGGCCCTATGGGTAATTTACATTTTCATCTTCTCCTCTGAAAACACTGAAGCAAATTCAACCAAACTTTACAGGAATGATGTATGGAAGGTCCTTTACAAAGACTGCTCATTTCGTTCTGATCCGATAAAAAACATGGCCGCCAGCGCGGAACTTAGGTTTAACATTGGACCCTATGGGAAAATTCACATTTTCTACTTCTCCTCTGAAACTGCTGAAGCAAATTCAACCAAACTTTACAGGAATGATGTACTAAATGTCTTTAACAAAGATTGCTCATTTCGTTATGATCCGATAAAAAAATCATGGCTGCCAGCATGGAAGATAGTTTAACATTGGCCCTTAATGGGAAATTCACATTTTCATCTTCTCCTCTGAATCCACTGAAGCAAATTCAACCAAACTTTACAGGAATGATGTATGGAAGGTCCTTTACAAAGATTGCTCATTTCGTTCCGATCTGATAAAAAATATGGCCGCCACGGCAGAACTTAGGTTTAACATTGGACCCTATGGGAAAATTCACATTTTCTTCTTCTGCTCTGAAACCACTAAAGCAAATTCAACCAAACTTTACAAGAATGATGAACTGAAGGTCCTTAACAAAGATTGCTCATTTCATTCCGATCCAATAAAAAACATGGCCGCCAGTACAGAACATAATTTTACATTGGCCCTATGGGAAAATCACATAAAAAACATGGCCACCATGCAGAACATTGAAAACCCTGCTTCAGCATTTTGTCAGGTGAGCGATACAGGCTCAGTGTCTGAGCCTCTAGTTTTATTTCTAGTCCAATTTTGATGCAGTTTTTTTTAATGGATTCCTTATGAAAAGTTTATATGGCGCTAAACTATTAGATATTTGATAACATGTTTTTTTTCGGGCTATGAGGGGCCAAACAGGTCCAAAATTGCAAATGTGCAGGTTACATAAAAAAAAATTATTTTTCATCGGATTTCGATGGGATTTTTTTCTTTACATTCGTCCTGTCTTAAGCTTTAAGTAATATGTAAATGGATTTTGCGTATCTCTTATCGTTTCTGACCTGTAAGGGTTCTAAGGGGTAAAAATATGTAAAATCTTTATTTCTCATCGGATTTAGATGGGTTTTTTTTTTTCCTAGTTTGTGTCCAGCTAATTACTGTTCCAGTCACCTTATTGTGTCCATCTAGTTACTGTGTCAAGCTCTTTACTGTGTCCACATTCATTTTATATTGCACTCGTTCAAATTTTAGTGGTCGACATGCTGGGGTTGTATCATGCTGCGCTCTGCGTAGCCCTTTATTCCCTTAGAATTATCTCCCCTTAATAAAACAAGAGTTTTAACTAAAGTGAACTATTTTAAACACTCGCTGCATAAATGTTGCTTATTTGATTTTATCTTTTATCAATAAACTATTCAAAATCATTTTTGCAACATTTTAATGTCAAATTCCAATTTTCATCACATGTGCAAGATGGATGCACAGTTTTAGAAAGCTGAACCACCTTAAAGTTTTATAAACATCAATATCTTCTTCAAATCGTTATGGAATCATTTGAAGATTCAACAGAAGCAAGAAAATGGTCAGAAAATTACCTCTCGCTGAAAAAATTTGATTTTTTTTAAGCTTTTCCATATTTGGACTTAATTTTTTTTGTGCAAGAAATTCATTTTAACCCTGTGGTAAAAGTTTTCTAAACATCAATATCTTCCTCAAATCTTTATGGAATCATTTCAAATTTGGACAGAAGCAAGAAAATGGCCTGAAAATAACCTCTTGCTGAAAATTTTTGTAAATTTTTTTTTTTTTAGTTTTTCCGTATTTGGACCCTGTTTTCTTAGTTTTTTGCCAAAGAAATTTATTTTAACTCTGTGGTTAAAGTTTTTTATAAGTCAAATCAGAGACATATAATTTATATGTCTATGGTCAAACGAAGTTATTAAATCTTATTGGAATTTCACAAAAAGCAGTCAGAAGTAGGATGATGGTCATAAAATTAGCCCAAGCTGCAAAATTGGATTTTTTTTCAGTTTTTGTGTCACCTGCTGTAAGCAGAGTGTATATATAGGGGTTACTATTTTCATACATTGTCGTCCTGCATCATCTGTCAGTTTTTGAATCTGCAACTCCTTCAAACTGCAAGTCTGATTCCAACCAAACTTTCATGATATGTTGTTCACCTGTTTTAGTTGTGCACCTGATTTATAAATTTTGAAGGTTCATGGAGCCAAAATTGCTGATGTATGAGTCTATCGGTTTTTGAATCTGCAACTCCTTCAAAACTGCCAGTCTGATTCCAACCAAACTTTCAGGTTATGTTGTTCACCTGTTGTAGTTGTGCACCTGATACTTAGAATTTTAATTTAACAGATTTTAGAGGTTCACAGAGCATAATTGTTCATTTGTTAATCAGGTTAATCCACAATTTCATCATAACCATAAGTCAGATTTGAACCAAACTTGCAAGTTGTGTTGTTCACCTGGTGTCATTGTGCACCTGATACTTACACTTTTGGATTTAGAGATTTTAGAGGTTCAAAGAGCCAAAATTGCTCATTTGTTAATCTGGTTTGTAAATCAGCAACTCCATCACAACTATAAGTCATATTCCAACCAAACTTGCAGGATGTGTTGTTCACCTGATATAGTTGTGCATCTGATACTTAAAATTATGATTTTACACATTTTAGAGGTTCATGGAGCCAAAAAAGCTCATTTTTTAATTTTACACATTTTAGAGGTTCACGGAGCCAAAAAAGCTCATTTTTTAATTTGGTTTGTTAATCTTCAACTCCTTCATAACTGTCCAAACTTTCAGTATATGTTGTTTATCAGGTCTGGTTATGCACATTTAGAGGTTTGCCAAACTAACAGCTCGTTTATTAAATCAGTTTGTTAATCTGTAAGTCCCCAAAACTGTTATTCATATTCTAAACAAATTTGCAATATATGTTTTTTCTCCTAATCTAAACATGCACATGGTACTTAAAATTTTAATTTTACAGATTTCAGAGGTTTGCTGGGCCAAAAAAATGGCTCTTCCGTAATGCAGGCAACACTGGTGTTTTATGGCACACTAATCAATTTTCTATATTTATTTCAAATTTGGACTTAGTTTTTAGCTCACCTGGTTATGCCAGGGTGAGCTTTTGCCATCACTTGACATCTGTCCGTCCATCCGTTGTCCGTCGTAAACTTATCATCCAAAGATCTTCTCTTCTGAGACCACTGGTCCAATTGGAACCAAATTTGGTCACAATAGTCCCTGGTTGGTCCCCTTTAAAAATTATATCCAACAGGTCACTACCTCAAGATGGCAGCCATAGGGGAATATAGTTTTAACATTGGACCCTATGGGAAAACACATTCAAAGATCTTCTCAGAAACTACTAGCCCAATTACAACCAAACTTAGTCACAATAGTCCTTAGATGGTCCCATCCAAAAATGGTATCCGGCATATCCGTACCTCATCCAAGATGGCTGCCAGCGGGGAACATAATTTTGGCATTGGAAACTATGGAAAAGACATTCAAAGATCTTCTTCTCAGAAACTACTGGTCCAGTTTGAACCAAACTTGGTCACAATGGTCCTTAGATAGTTCCTTCCGAAAAAGGTATCAGACAAGTCCGTACCTCATCCAAAATGGCCGCCAGCGGGGAACATAGTTTTAACATTGGACCCTATGGAAAAGACATTCAAAGGTCTTCTCAGAAACTACTAATTCAATTAGAACCAAACTTAGTCACAATGGTCCTTAGATTGTCCCTTCCAAACAAAGTATCCAACAGCTCCATACCTCATCCAAGATGGCCGCCAGTGGGGAATATAGGTAAACATTGAACCTATGGAAAATACATTCAAAGATCTTCATCTCAGAAACTACTAGTCCAATTAAAACCAAACTTAGCCACAAGGGTCCTTAGATGGTCCCATTCAAAAAAGGTATCCGGCAGGTCCGTACCCCATCCAAGATGGCCACCAGCGGGGAACATAGTTTAAAGATTGGATCCTATGGGAATACACATTCAAAGATCTTCTTCTCAGAAACTACCTGCCCAATTATAACCAAACTTAGTCTCAATGGTCCTTAGAAGGTCCCATCCAAAAAAGGTATCCGGCATGTCTGTACCTCATCCAAAATGGCCACCAGTGGGGAACATAGTTTTAACATTGGGAACTATGGAAAAGACATTCAAAGATCTTCTTCTCAGAAACTTACTTGCACAATTAAAATCAAACTTAGTCACAATTGTCCTTAGATTGTCCCTTCCAAAATAGGTATCCAGTAGGTCCGTATCTCATCCAAGATGGCTGCCAGCGGGGAACATAGTTTTAACATTTCATCCTATGGAAAATACTGTCACGGGTTTTGGTAGCGTGGACATGACACAATAGAGTATACGGGCATAGGTTACAGGGTTACAGACCAGACAGACGGACACCAAGTGATGTAAGAGACATCCTTTTGCAATATAAATATATGGGAATCGTAACTCTATAACAATATGTTTATTATCTAAATTACGAAATTAAAACATGACATATGAATAAATATCTGTTGGGCAATGGCTTCCGTGATCTTGGATGTTCAAGACTGACTTCTATCTTCACTGTGAGCAAAACAACCCTCAAAACGTTCAGTTTTCAAAGGGGACAAGCCAATATGTCAATTAATATCCTGAATAAATCATACAAAACATTCAGTTTTGTAAAAGCAAGACCGTATGTCTTACGATATAGCTGAAAATATCGTGAATAATTCAGTACAAAACACTCTGTATTGTAATTATCTCCACGGGTATACGATATAGCAGAACATATCACAAAATGTCAAATAAAATACGTGTTACCATAAATAACTGTGTTCCAGTAACTCTCGTTAGCTTCTGGCTTGGTAAGCACACTTATAACATTTACTCCGTTTCATGACAACAGTGCATGATAAATACGTAAGGAAATTTACTCCATAAAACTGTACATAAGTACACCAGTTACTTAAAAAATAAAACTTAATAAAATTCAGAGTTTCCTGCACAGGGGATTGTCTACAGGTCAGAAATAACTCCCGCTTAAGGTTTAATGCATTTCTAAAAATACCGTGTCTGAACTATCAAACACCCAGTAAAGATACGGTATTTTTTTTAGAAATGCATTAAAACATTTCTGACCTGTAGACAAACCCCTGTGATTTCAATGTTAACTTTGGACATTCACTTTTCGTCAATTTTGGTGGGTCAAATGAAAATGGGTGACCTTCTGGTTGAACAATTTGTTTTGCAACAACTACTAATCAACAATAAGAGTGTCATGAAGCGGGTTCTTGCTCCATCCAGTTTACTGATAATTCATTGTTCCCAACAACCCACTCAAGCTCTTCAAGAGAAGGTGCATATTGATGCTTGGTAATTACCTCTCAAGAATATGTTTATCCCAGCCTTCCTTTTGCGCCAAGGAACATTGTGTTAAAATTTCATAAGGATAGTCCTATTGATCAACTGGAACTTAGATTATTGACCAAAAACAAAAGTGTCTAAAGACAACGATGCCGACAACGACATACCGTTATACGACCTCAAATTTTTTGCGGTCGTATAAAAGAACATAAATAGATACTGATAAAAAATGAAAAAAAATCAAAATCAACAGTATCAGCAAGAACAACATGTATCAATCCATGTAAAAGGCGTCTAAAAGCAAACTTGTAGAAAAAAACTTGTTTGAAAACAATCAAAAACTATATAACAACTATGAAATCAACACAAAAACATGCAACTATAGAAACAAATCATGAAAAACCAACAGTAGGGCACCTTTTCTCATGCAGCAGAAATAAAATTCATTATTCAAAACCCTTCCGGAGCACCTGATGTCACTCCCGGTTTTCATGGGAGTTCACACTATGAGTGCCTTAGTTTTTAATGTCGTCTTTTTATTTCCGTGCTTGTAGCTGTCTCACGTCCTTGTTTTGTCTTTGTTTTTCTCTGTTGCCGTTTTTGCCATGTCTTTGGATTTCGATTTTTGTAGTGTTCGCTTCCCTTTCTACTGCCGTTGTTTCAAAAGTCATTTAATCACAACATAACAGCAGGAGTTGATTATCACCAAACCACAACTTCAGTCGACAATAAGATGCTGTTGTCTACAGATGTAACATGAGAAGGGAAAAAAGAATTTTGTCAGTATCCGTACATCGATTTTATAAACAATCCACAAAAAATTCAAGGTAAAAGATTCTATAGAAGTTATAAAAAGTTTGATAATGAAACTTTTATACAAGATTTAGAAAATTGTGATTTAAATATATTAGATGAGATTGATATAAACACTGCATATGATAACTTTAACTCAATTTTTTTTTTTTGAAATATATAACAAACATGTTCCTTTAAAACAGAGGAAGGTGTCAAAAACACCGGCACCTTTTATGAATAGCAAGCTAAGAAAGGCTGTATACAAAAAAAAAGGAATGTTTCATAATAATTTCAAAAAATAATAAACTTGGGAGAAATATAGGGAACAGAGAAATCTGGTAACAAAAATTAGGAGAGAATCTATTAAAAATTATTTTATTGAAAGGTGTATTGGTGGGCCTAAAAGCAAAAATTTTTGGCCTACCATTAAACCATTTCTTACTAATAAGGGAAGCCAATTTCAAACTGATATTATTTTAAAGAGAATGAAAAGCTGCTTACTTATCAGAAAGAAATTAGTAATGTTTTTAATAATTTTTTCACAAATGTTGCCAAAGATTCTATTAAAATTGATGATAATCATCCTAGTATCATGAAAATTAAAGAAAACTGCAACACTGCGGATCAAGATGTTTTACAATTTAAACTTGTTTCTGAGGATTTTGTAGAAAAACAAATTAATAAATTAAGTGTAAAAAAGGCAACTGGTTTTGATGAAATATCACCAAAAATTTTAAAATTATCAAAATCTGTAGTTAAGAAACCTATTACTCAATTGATTAACAGGTCTTTTGAGACATCTATTTTTCCTGATACTCTTAAAAAAGCTCAAGTTGTACCAATTCACAAAAAGAACAGTACTATGAGTGCAGGTAATTATAGACCTGTTAGTGTATAACAGCTATTTCTAAATTTTTTGAGAGAGCTATTGATATTCAAGTAGTTGAATTTTTTGAAAGTCGTTTTCATACTTCTTTGTCAGCATTTAGAGCTAGATATAGTTGCCAAGATGCACTACTTAAAATCACAGAAGACTGGAGAAGATCTTTAGATAATAATGAATATATTGCTGCCATATTGATGGATTTGTCAAAAGCATTTGACTGTTTACCCCATGATTTGTTATTATTAAAATTGTAATACTATGGTTTATCAGATGGAGCTCTAGCATTATTAAAAAGTTATCTTAATAATCGAAAACAATGTGTTAAAATTGGTTCAGTATGTAGTTCATTTCTTAATATTTATGAAGGAGTACCACAAGGTCCTATTTTGGGCCCGTACTGTTTAATATTTTTATTAATGATATTTTTGATTTTATATCTAAAAGTAATTGATATAATTATGCTGACGACAATACTCTTTCATATGGTAGCAATAATATAGATGATGTCATAAGTACTTTAGAACAAGAGAGCTCAGTTCTTATTAATTGGTTTGCTGATAATCATATGCAAGCAAACCCAGACAAATTCCAGGCAATAGCCATTGGGAAAAAACTCATGATAAAAATATAATTTTTAATTTGGAAGGCAATAAAATCGAATATGAAGATAAAGTGAAACTTTTAGGGGTAACTTTTGATTTCCGTTTAAATTTTAACTCTCATATATCTAATATTTGTAAAAAGGCATCACAACAGCTCAATGTCTAGAAAAGAATTGGTAGACATCTTAGTAGACTGGGTAAATTAACTGTATCTCTTTCATAATATCCAATTTCAAGTATTGTCCTTTGGTATGGCATTTTTGTGGAGAGACAAATACAAAAAAATTAGAGGAGATACAAGAAAGGGCTTTGAAATTCATCTACGATGATGATAATTATGAAGAGCCTCTTGACAGGTCTAAGCTACCGTCTTTGAAAATTCGTAGATTGCGATTTTCAGCTATTGAAATGTTTAAAATTCTAAACAAACAAACACCTGTTTACTTACATGATTTAATTAAGGTTAAACAAAATTCTTATTCTTTTAGATATAGTAACACTGTTGATCTACCTCATGTGAAAACAACCAGGTATGGTTTAAACTCTGTGCGGTATGCTGCTGCTAAGATATGGAATGAATTACCAGGGAATTTAAGGGAAGAAATGACATTAAGCCAATTTAAAAGTCTAAAGGCGGACTCACACGATACGATTTTCCATTCGATTTTTAATCGATTCGATGATCGCGGCACAGGTAAGTCGAATGGCGAGGTGTTCACACGAATCGATTTTCAATCGATTTCTATTCGACTTTTTAATTAAATGATGCTTATTTAGCAGGTGCTTTTTATAAAATTCTAGAACTAACCGGTATGACTTTATGGCTATTATGTACTGTAATGTGAATTTCGTTAACTAGAGGTCCATTTTTTTCTCTTTTCATATTCTCGTAAAGTACAATTTCCCTTTATAATTTCACGCTGTCCTTCGACTTTTCTTATGTCCTTGGTTGCCTTTGAATATCTGCTTGATGTTCTGATAATACATTGTTTTTTTTTAAGTTAAATAATCACAATATAATGTCGCATTAAATAACATCGCAGAGGACGTTTAATTTGTATGATGACGTCATGATATTGACTGTGACGTTATTTTAGCCTCAATTATTCACTGATCTGATTATCAGGAAAATTTTTTGCTTTGCTACTTCAAATGAATACATAGGTAAGGGCAAGATGAGTTCTCATCCTTACTCACAGTTGTTAAAAATAGCAAATCCAGAAATCCCGGGCATACTTAAAACCATTAAGAAAAGAAAACCCGAAAATATTTATATTTTTGAACATTCAAAGTGTAGATCTATAATTATAGCCCCCTCTAACACTACAGATTTACACAGTATAACACAAACGTATGTTAAACAGATGAAAATCAATTTTGTACGGTGGTGAATAAATAAGCAATGTGTAGCACCTTCTATTGGATGAATACATAATAAGCAACCGTTGTAAAAATCACACAGAAAGGAACAGAAAGTATGACAACAATGCTCGGCCTAATTGCCTCCAACTATGCGTTAACCAAAGAAAAAAATTCTGTTACATCAGTTCAAGTTTCTTTCGTTTTGGCTGGACCACCGGGTTGCCTTACAGTTGAAGCCATAAGGTCGAAAATATGGGCCTTTCTTTTTGTTCCTTTCTTGTGATTTTCATCTGTTTTTCTTTTTTATTATTTTTTTTCATATATTTAATATTTTATGCTTATTATCTTTTACTAGTATATTGTGACCTTCTTTTACGATTTTTATCTTAATTTATTAGGCTGCATTTAAGATTTGAATGCATTATTTTGAAGTTTCATTGGGGTATGAAAGTGTTGACCGAAGCACATTTTAAATGAAGCGCGTTAAAATGTGCACCCGGTAACTGATTACATTGTGTGACTGATTGGAATCATCTTTCGTCAACGATTAAATACTGTAAACAAGAGGCTCTCAAGGGCCCTCACCTGGGCCATGGCTGACACAATATTATTTGGTCCAAAATTAAACTATGTTCCCCATTGGCAGATATTTTAGGGGGGGTGTAGACGGACTGTCACTTTTCTTGAAGAAGACCATCTAAGGATCATTGGGCCTCATTTTGGTTCCAATTGTCTAGTATTTTCAGAGGAGGTCTTTGAATGATTTCCCATAGGGTCCAAGGTTAAACAACCTTCCCTGCATGCTGACTGCCATTTTTTGGTGCTATGCAGACATGCCGGACACATTCTATGAAGGGGGCCAAGTAAGGACCATTGTGACCAAGTATGATTCCAATTGGCCAGAGGAGAAGATCTTTGAATATGTTTCCCTATAGGGTCCAATGTTAAAACCACGTTCCTCACTGGTGGCCATCTTGAATATGATGCGGACTTGCCGAATATATTTTTTAAAAGAGTCACCTAAGGACCATTGTGACTAAGTTTTGTTCCGATTTGCCCAGAATGTTCAGAGGAGAAGATTTTTGCAATATTGTCCAATTTTCGACAAAGTTCTCCGCTGAAGGCCACTTGGATGACGTGCGGACTTGCCAGACACAATTTTTAAGAGCTACCACCAAAGGACTATTGTGACCAAGTTTGGTTCCAATTGGCGCAGTGGTTTCAGAGAAGAAGATCCTTGAATGCTTTCCCATAGGTTCCAATGTTAAAACCGCGTTCCCTAGTGGCGGCCATCTTGAATATGATACGGACTTGCCAGACATTTTTTTTTAAAAGAGGCCACCTAAGGACCATTGTGACCAAGTTTAGTTCAGCGGTTTCTGAGAAGAAAATGTTTGAATGAAAAGTTTATGACGGACAGACAACACCACAGCCATCGTGATGGCTAAAGCTCAGGATGTCATAGCCAGGTCAGTTGTAAGGTCTATGCAAGCTATAAGACAAATGTTATCTAAGAGAGGTATTTGCATGGTAGTCAAATAATAAACACTGATGGACACAATATATATTTATATACAAAAATTATTATGATTTGAAACAAGTATAGATTATCAAAGTATTTTTGCAAAAAGCTGTTAAAATTTGTACAAAAACACCTTCTTGCTCTTGATTATGCAACAAATCAATGTTTTTAATAAAGAGATAGCAGGGAATTTCTCTAAAAATTAAAAGAGATAAGAACCAAAGAAGATTTAAAACAGAATTTAAAGGGAAATAACCAACAAACCATAGCATTTAAAAAAAATGGTGAAAACTCAACAACTACTACACAGACATTTGGATTTTCTTTAAAATTTCAGAATATGTAGATCTTGATATGCTGAACATTTTCCAATTAACACTTCACCTCTATCTGATACAGTTATCAAAATCAAAAATGTATAAATTTTGAAAATTTTTCGGGAAAAGGGCTGTAACTCCGAGACGGGTTTTCCGAATTTCTTCAAAATTGCAGGTCAGATAGATCTCAGCATTCTGAACAATTTTACTTCGTCCGATTTTTTATATCTGAAACGATTTTTGAGTTATTTGCCTAAAACAGAAATTTACCCCCATGTTCTTTCTTTAGTAACAGCAGCCATGTTGTTTGGTCCTCGGATTAACCGAACACATCTTATAAACGACATATCCTGGTGATGACCAAGGTAAATTTTGGATTAAATTGGCCCAGTGGTTTCAGAGGAGATTTTTGAAAAAAAAGTTTACGACGGACGACAGATACCAAGTGATGGCAAAAGCTCACCCTGGCATAGCAAGGTAAAAATAAATAGATAAATAGATAAAAGGAAACACTTACAATAGCCGAAAATCACAACCACATGCCACAATCTACCAGGGAACTGCACAAGAAACAAAATAATAAGAGACAAATATAGACAACGATATGAACTCGGGATAGCCGGACTTGGTACCGGCACTAGCAAGAGCCAGTGGTAGGGTTTAACCGGTTTATGGGTACCCAAACCTCCCCTTTCTCTATCCCGTTTCCCTATAGTATAAGACACATACAAATTAAACCCAATACAGGTAGACTACTAACTCCAAGACTACAATCTTGAGAAGGAAAGAATAAGACAAAACGTAATTTAGAAAGATTGGGTAAGGAGTGCTCGCCCCTAAACTACCGGCTAGCTCAAGGAGTATAGTCTGCTGGTAAAACACTGTCGCACTAAGGAATAAAAATCAAATTCAAAACTTCCCGAAGGGTTTGCAAAAGAATCATCATGGATTTCAGTAGACATCGGCAGTATCAGTGAGATAATCCTGGGTACGGTAGTGAGGATACAAACTATGAAGTAGGAGCTCCAGTAGTACCGCAGCACTTGCCGACTTTACATAAGAAAAAAAAATCAGAGATGAGAGATTTGTTGAAATCATGATGTGAACACCCGGCACAATACCACCAGTGGGTGGCCGCCTTTAAATCCCCAAGAACAGACAGTTGACTAAACCAGTGAAAATGTATTGAAAATGCCGTCGTGCTGCCATATTTCTATGATTGCTGAATTGAAAATTTGGCCAGTTGCGATCTTCTCTTTTTTCTCTTTTTTATTTTTTACCAATTTGAATCCTTGATTGTTTTCCTGATATGAAACCTTAATATTCATACTTGTAATTTACTAAAAGAGTGAAATCAAGTTTATGTCAACCAATGTTACAGTTATGGGAGTTTTACGGTCGTCATCGCGATTAAAAAAATCTATCCAACTTTCTTCAGTAGTTTTTAGAGCCATGATAACACTTCCGGGGCACATTTGTGGGGGTTCGTAATGCTAGTGCTTGATTTTTATGCCTTTTATTTCATGTCTGCTGTCTTGTTTCTATTGTCTCTTCTGGAGATGCATTTATATATAAATGTCATTTCTTTTTATTTTTTTTTTTAAATTATTTATTTTTTAATTTCTCCCTGGTTTGCTTAAGTATTTGTTTTCTGATATTCTGCTACAAAAAATAACAAGAATTTAGATTGCTCCAAATCCCTACGACAACGTCAAGGGTTCGTTTTTCAGAAGTGTTTCATTGGTTTGATCAAACAGCGTTTTCATGTGAGCATTTTACGTTTTTTACATTAGAATATGAGTCCCAGCGCCAGAGGAAAATCAAAATAAGAAAAATAAGAAACAAACCTTTGATTTCAGTCATGTTCACAAGTATGGTGTTGCTATTTCCCTATTTGATATAAAACGTTAACAATTTTAAAAACAATGTAAAATATGTTTTTATTATGAAATCCGCTTTCCATCCCGAATAGCCACTGAAATAAAACGAGCTTCCCCGCCTGCCACTACTCATAAATCCCAAATTCCCGTAGTTTTAATCTGTAAATCCCGAATTCCCGCTAAATAAATTGGCTTTTTCCCGGCAACCTGTTAAAGGTCATACCAACGTTCTTGATATATTACTGTCATCGGTCAAATCATCATTTATGAGAGCCACTATAAACACATGTATTGAAACAAAAAGCCCGCAAAACTGAATGCTTGATTGCATGAATAAAGATGAACCTAATAATTGTTTCTCGTGCACCGTTTTTCAGAAAAATTATTTCTCGCTCATCGTGTTTTCATAATTCATCTACCAAGTGCCATACAAGGAATGAAGCCTTAGTATTTTAAGGGGTTTGAATTTTGATAAAAACAGTCATTTTCTATAAATATCGATTAAGTTTAGAAAAAGAATTTAGTTTATATTAGTAAAAAGCATGGAGTTTTGGGACGAGAACTCCTAGACTAACAAATTGACTGTAAATGGCAATCTTTTATATGGAACCTACCTGAATTAATTTTTTCGAATGTTGGATCCGCTGGTGTAATTAATTATCCTTCACAACACCTGAAATTAGAGTTATACGAGTTAATTCCCATTAAAGGTCATTAAATGGACCGCCAGTAATAGTGTTTTAGCATATGGGACACAGGCACTTGTTTCATAAAAAAAAAAATCAGTCCCTCCCTCTCTTCTTTTTTATGAAACAAGTGCCTGTGATATGGGAGAGCAGTTATGATATTTAAATGTCGGGAAATTGAAAAAACTACAGATCCTTGGTTATGTTATCAGGATATTTTTTTAGGGGGG
>MJUU01002856.1:0-15107 GCA_002080025.1 Modiolus philippinarum | reverse complement strand
TCGTTTATTTCCTTTATACCGCCATATTGATTGGAAATGAAGAGATGGATGGACGTAGCACCCCGTAAGTGTACTGTTATCTATTGGTGCCTTCTATCAGGTCCACTTTCATCGCGGCCATCTTGTTTTTTCGAGGAAAGATAACTCTTGTAGTTAAAAAAGCCACTCTGCATTTATCCAGGCTGGTGACTGGCTATAACTATAGAGTTATAGGCGGCATTACCCTTTTTAATCTTTTTTTTCTTTTGTGCAACTAACAATTACAGTTCCTTATTCACTCTTTTTAGTTTTGGTTCTCTGCCATCCACATTTTGGAAACCATTTTGCGTCTTCCTCCAATGGATCGTCGTTTTCTTCCCAATCATGCAGAATTCCTCCACAATAAAAACATTGTACTTTATCACCTTGGTTTAAATAAAAAATTCCAGCCTTTCCAAGGTCCGATGGTCGTTGTTTCAGTTGTACCGGCCATCCAGTGTAAGATTCTAGTCTAACTGATTCATTGGCATACTCTATGTATTCTGGGCACGTAATGTCGGGTGTTTCTGCGGGAGTTCTCGGTATAAACCCATGTTTTTGTAAACATTCTTGAATAAAGGGACATTTTGGAAAATGTCTATGGTGTTCCATGTGTACCACGTCTTCAGCTCTCCAGCCACCAAATACTCCACCACACTGTGTGCACTGACATTTGTCTTCTATACCAATATAATAAAAATAGTCTTGTGTGAGATCCAAAAATTGTACCACATTTGACGTCCACGTTTTGAAGGTATCTAGACGTTAATCAAAATTTTCTCTCAGAAGCTCCAACGGGCTTTCAGGGATGCAGTCCATCTGTATTCAATGGAGTCTGTCTCGTACACTGCTTAAATGTATGATGTGAAACTTCCACTGCTTTCTAGTTCCCACTGCTAATCGCAACTGGTCAGCAGAAAGGTAGTCTGGCGACTGAGGGAGCTGGTCGTTTGCGCCTTTATATAATCCAATTGGGTTTTTTCTATCAGGTCCGCGTTCATGGTTTGGTAAGGGAGTTAACTCGTGATTTACTAATGCTGCTTATGAGTTGATTACAATTATGAATATTCAACTCACGAGTATATTTTTGTCAATGCTCGCGAGCTCATTTCAGTATTCGGTGGTAGTGGTGGTGGTGATGGGATGATAGGCTATTGTGGTGGTGGTAGTGGTGGTGGTGGTGGTGGTGAGATAAATAAGAAAAAGACCAATTGTTTGACACAAACTCTATACATTTCACTTCTTCGTTCCATGTGAAAGGGTCACTCTGCATTTCCCCAGGCTTGTGACTTGCTATAACTATATAGTTATAGGCTGCATTACCCCTTTCCTCCCATCCCATATGTCATTGATTTATCTTTTACATGGAGTCGTTGCTGTCTTCCGTTGATGGTGGGTCAAAATCATTCAATACTCCATCAAACAGGTACTGTTTTTTTTCTACGGCATACTTCCAGGCCTCTTTAGTATCGTAGTCCTCTTCTTCTTTCAAACTTTGGACCCTTTTCTTGATTTTTCTATGCACTGGGTCTTTCCGCATATCCTCCATCTAGAATACACTATTGAGATAAGCATCTTTCATCGTTTCCCTGTATTTCAGGAACAATTTTTTATATCCAAGTTTTCGTGTCTTATCCTCCTCATGTCCGGCTTCTGTATACTTTTCCACCTTTTTTTCGTATTCGGTCTGATTTGTGTTAGTGACTTTGTTTACTATAATATTCCATGGTGATTCCCAGTCTGAGCCTTCTTCATCAGATCTTTCATCGATGGTATACTCAGATTCTTCAATAACATGACTATCTTCGGACATGTTTATGGCGGTATAAGGAAAATAAACGACCACTTCCGGTTGCGCATGCGCACTCCATACCCCTCCACATTACCCTGCTTAGTCTTGTATTGATGCATATCATCATTTCCAATCAATATGGTTGTCTAGGGCTTCAAATAAGGCTAAAGTCAAATTTCCCAGGGTGCCATGTTTTGATGACGTCACGAACGGGAACACTTCGTGTTCCCATGGCAACACTCCGCCGAGACGGCTCCACCGACACGGGCTGGTGTTCAGGCTAATACGGAGAGATCGCCAAGACTTTGGAACACTTCGTGTTCCTATGGCAACGGATCCACATATGGATCCACAAATACTAATTTGCCTATTCCTCTATACTATTCAGGACCAAGTCACTCACAAACGAAGGACTTTTATGAAATGTTTGTGAGTGACTTTTTCCCGTTTATACCCCAATACATTCTTTTCAAACGGTGTTTAATCCTTATAATTCCTTTTATTAGGTGATAAGCAATTACGTTCCTAATTGTTTTATTCCAATCACACGTTTCTGTTCTATTTGATTGTTTTGGGGTATGAATTTATAAGGTGAACTTAAATGTAGTTCGGTCAACGTTGTCTATCGAAAAATAAACGACTTGAGAATTTGATACCGGAAGTCAATGCAGCCAATCATGTCAGCGTATTTCCAAATATGCAAATTATAAAAAAAAATTCTTTAAAGTTATCCACTTTGATTAATTGGTGGGTTTGAGCCAAACTTTGTCACAAAGGTATAAAAATACCTAATATACATTGGAATATTTTTCCGTCTCGCATAAAATGGTTGCAAGAGAGAAACATAGTTTATACTTATTGACTGTTTATGAGAAAAAAAGCAAGTTTGTCGTCCCCGAGACCCTGACTATTGACCGAGGCGTAGCCGATGCCAATAGTTAGGGTCAAGGGGACAACACACTTGCTATTCACAAATAAACAGTCTATAAGTTTTATTATACCCAAAACATGCACAAGATTTACATTTTTAAATCATCTTTAACATATTAAGATAATTATTCACTCTATTCTAGTATTTTTTCTTCTAAATTTTGTATTTTTATTAAAACATAAACAATTACATATATTTTCATCAACAAAATCTATTCTGTTGAAAAGTGAATAGTATTCACTGTAATTTGCATATAGCTAGTTTATAGTTTTCACTTTGAAACAATGATTTCAGAGCAAATCCCAACAAAACTTTTATCCAATGGGAATCACAAGCGAACAGTGTACAAGTATTATGTTATGCAAAAACAAATTACAATTTTTAGATCATAATAATTCTCTCATTACTAATATTTTTCTTAATTTTGTATTCTTATTAAAACAGAATGGTTATATCTTTTTTCATCAACAAAATTTATTTTGCTGTAAAGTGAATAGTGTTCACTGTAATTTGCATAGCTAGTTTAGAGTTGTCAAACAATGATGTCAGAGCATTCTAAATTGTCATCAATTCTTTTATCCAATAGGATAGCAAGAAAAAAGTTCGGGAAAAATATTCACACTGCCAGTCGATAGTCTTAGAAACTATTGACCAGTAAATAGTTACAAAATTGGAAAAGGTGAAAAATAGTAATTTTATTTTAGAAATTTTAGTAGTAATGTTCATATACTGAGGTATAATAATTTAGAATATATGCCTGTGGGTAAGTGCGAAGATATCTTCTTTAAATATTGATTTAAGATATTCATATGTTTATAAGATATCTTATAAAGGATATAAGATATATATACTTATCGGCTTGAATATAATTCTGGCTTGCAATTATGAATGTCACGCCATTGCTCTTTCCAATAGATACGATTGGGTAATTGAGGTAATAACTTTGCAAGTCTATTGTTAATGGATGATATTCTTGAGCTTTATACATGTAACGGACATAGAGTGAAAGAGAGTAAATGGACTGGGCAAATGACACAAATGAGTTTTGAGTTTGTATGATAGGAAAGTTGAAGGGAATATTTTAAAGAAAGTAAAACATAAGGGCATGCAATGGTATAAAATTCATACATATTAATCGCATTTTCGCATCAGAAATGACATTTCACCTTTGTATCTTTATAATGATATAACAGTAGAAATCGAGGACAGTGCGTTAGAATTCATTACAATGGGTCAAACGCATGCAATTGAAAGCCAGGACTACATATATTATTATAATTATTAAATAATGAATTCTATCACAATTCGTCTTGTAATACTTTCAAAGATCTAGATATTGCATAATATACTATATCAACACAAACAAATCGTAAGAAATCAAGGACTAGCAGTAAAAATCATGTTCTCGCAGGACAACGATATACCTACGGCGATACGCTGAATAGTGTGGAAATACTACCTAATGCTGTAATTTTTTACTATAATTAACAATGAAGGGATATGGAGTAAATGCAAATGAGACAAAGTCTCTAGAAATAATAAGCAATGGAACAACGCTTTTATTATTGTTCTTCATCTTAAAGTCACCATGAGGCCTTCAACAATGAGTTTAAATCATACCTCATAGCAAGTTCAGTTCAAGACGGCCCCTAGCACCGGTTTGAGCGGAATTCATTGCTAATTGTCGAGCAACGCTACATCTATGCTTTTTACCTAATGATCCATGAATACGGGATAACACAACAAACATAAACTTAACTGGCAAAGTGTTCTTACAATCGCTGTCATCCATTGCCCGACAAAAACACGATAGAGGACGATCAAAACATTTAAACAACCACAAGGCACTCATCGAGCCAATTGTAAGAAAACTTGGCATGATAAATCATGAGATGTGGGCACAATAAACGGATGGTCAGAATAACAATTTTAGATTACAAAAAAAAGCCAAAATGTGAAAGTGTGATAAGGAATCCATAAGAGAGATTCTCCCAAGAACAAGTACACCATAACTGAAATGTATATAGAGCATACATCTCTCTCAAGGGAAATCTTTTTACGGACTCCACACTGCAGGAGAGACAAACTCCAGTATAAGTATTCAAAGATTATTCAACTTGGGTAATTTTGTATTCAGAAAAAGGTAATATTTTATGAATGGATAACATAATTTTTATAATGATAATTTGAAATTAAAAATTATTATTAATCCCTTATACGGAGTCAGTTTTTGTTTTATCTCGACGAATTGAACTTAAGAAAGGAGTGTAATTTAATTGAACAGTAGTTCAATCACCTTAAGATCAAACAAAACGGTAAGGCTGACGATTTACAATTGAAATGAGAATTCATGACTTATTTAAAATTGACTTTTGAAATCAGTGAATGTTCAAAATATAAAACTAACTTTCTTATGGCTTCTCCAAATTTAATATTCAATTTAAAAAAAGAAGAAAATAAACAGAAACACTAACAAAACCAGAAAAGGTGTTGTAAAGACAAACGAAAAAGGGGTCGTTCTCATTTACAAAATATAATGCAACAATTCAACGAACTACTATAAAAATATTTACAATGTTAACTAAGGTAATCGTTGGTACATACATGTATTGAATGTAACCAAGTTTTATGAGTAAATCTTAACTTAATGATTTTACTTCTTCCGCCAAGAATTTAACAAACTTATTTTTGAAACAACTTTACATGTAGGGACCCTTGCTTACAGATGGCGGCTTTGTGATAATTTAGTGAATATTGTTCAATGGCTGTAGACAGTGATAATTAAAAAAAAAGAATTAGAGATGGCAAAGTGGGCCCTTTTTACATTCCAAAGAGCACCTTGCTAGTGACATCTCTTTTTAGCAAAATGTATCTTCTTCGACCAAATGACACAGATACTGGTTCCTTCTCCTCTCGTACAATAAGAGTATGAATGTTTATGATAAATGTAAAAGTGCGATGTCCAAAGAGTTGGTTATAATACAAATATCAGCAACAAAATACAGAAAATAAAATTATATATGCAGAAAAGGTAAGTTTTTTTTTCTTGTCTTACTTTTTAGACTATTTGTGTATGGGATCAATAATGTATGATCTTGTATCACAACATTTGACACAATGTGTAGATTTACGATTTTTGTTAGGTTGCTAAAAAATAAAAAGGAACCTGCGTACGTTTTCTACAATAAAAAGGAAAACCTTTTGGTATTCTATCTTCCATGATTGATGAAGGAAAGCTAACAGGAAACACTTACAATGGCCGATACATTACAATCACAAGTCACAATCAACCAGGGAACTGCACAAGAAAAACAATAAAATGACAAAAGACAAACATAGATAACGATAGGAACTTGGGATAGCCGGACTTGGTACCGGCACTAGCAACAGCTAGTTATAGGGATAAACCGGTTTATGGACACCCAAATGATATCGTTCAATGTGCATTTTGTTATAAAAAATACTTTCAAGTGACTAAAAGGGACATCAATAATTATAGCCACTCGACTTGTTTGAAACAGAGAAATTTGGAAGTTTTTTTGAGAGCAAATAAAAAGTACATCAGCATCATTGCTTTTGAGGCTTAATTGTTAGGCGTCCATAAAAGCGATAAAGAGTTACTTTGTCTCAGTTAATCCATTTAAATTTCACGTCTAATTAAATTTACTTGAATAAATTATAAAAACAATGTATTGAATATGTCAATCAAGAGAAGTATATATATAAGCTTATTCAAGCAGCTTTGAACAATACATTATGATTTTCGATTCATTGTTTTTTTTAATTCGTATCCCGTACTAAAAACTGGAATCGATACAATTAGCAAAAAAAAAAAAAAAAAAAAAAAAAACACATAATTTTCATCCATTTCTAACTCGGCTAAATGCAAGAGATATTATTATCGGAACCAGTACTTTTAAAGTATACAAACTCATGAATCTGTATACCAGGCAGTAAACTCCATTAACTAAATATACTTGTACCTGTAGTAAAAAAAATACTATACGATACCGGTTCATATTCATAGAAACATATTCAGATGATTTTCCTTTACAGATTGACTTTGAAACACAAGAAAACAAAACATTAAAAAAAAGCTGTTAATGTAAACATTTCAAACATGTATGTTTTCCGTGCAAATATAGATTTGTGTTTTCAAAAAAGATAAGACTTGGAATACTAACTTCAAAACAGTGAAATTCTTGAATTGGTAACAAAGAGTCATTATTAAAGAATGCCCAGAAATTAAGTTATGCTATTGGGTAGGTGCATAAGGATAATATGAAGTTGATTTACTTTCGCATAAACTTTTGACTCTATGATTACTGTTTAATCACAAGACGCTGGTGAAAAGTGCGTTTAATATATTTTTCAGAATGCTGATAAAAAAAATGAACATCACCTTCTAGAATTGCTTAGGAATGACAAGTGAAAAGGGCGACTGAATTTTTGTGTGCCGAAATCAACCAAAGAGTAGCATGCAGGTTGTGAGAGGGCGAATTAATGTATTTACTGCAGAAATTATACCATCTTTTTTCAAGAGACCATAGTAAGCATTTCCAAACCCTATTTGGGATTTTAGTAGCAAGGAACCAGCTCTTGGTGTGGAAAGGATTGCTGACCCAGTACAAGAATAATTACCCCCCCCCTCCTTATTTTTATGAAGTCTATTATCGCTTCCAATCATGAACGATCCCCTATAAGTTTCCTTCGCTTCGCTCTCAATGAAATGGAAAGGCTTTTTTTATTTCACCGTCCTACAAATGTCATTTTGTTGCATCATATTAAAAATTGTCTTTGAATACATAATAATATATATTATGTCCCTATAAAGTCCCGTTCGTGGACGAATCTGCTGGTGGATAAAAAGCTGTCACAGAAACACTCGCGCCATCTGTTGTCATAATTCAATCATACGCGTTTTTTCCGCCACGTTTATTTTAAGCACATAAAAACAAAAATTGCATGAAAATACAAAGACAAAAGTTAAATATAAACGAAAGAATGTTGCACAATGAATACTTACTTTGAACACTTCTCTTTCAAATTATAAAACATGAAATTTTTCGAAATTAAAACGGTAGATATAATGTCGTGAAAGAAGATTTTAGAACTTAATGAACAAAGCATGGAAATGGGAACATTTAAAGCCGGAAGGAACATAAAATATATCAAATTGAGTTTTTAGAAACAATAATATAAAATATGAAAACTGCAGAAGTACGGATGAAATAGGAACATTGAAAGAAAGAATATAAAATATGATAAATTGATATTATAGAATCTAGAATATAGAAAATGCAGAAGTATGGATAAGGAAAGTGAAAACAATAAAAAGAGAAGATACAATTTACAGCATAGAATTTCTCTGGTGGCGGAAATACCCCTCCATAAAATTTTG
Source organism: Modiolus philippinarum (assembly GCA_002080025.1). NCBI lineage: Eukaryota > Metazoa > Mollusca > Bivalvia > Mytilida > Modiolidae > Modiolus > Modiolus philippinarum. The sequence goes on along the minus strand of MJUU01002856.1, from coordinate 6,965 downwards.
CATAGTTGTGATCATTGGTGTCAAAAAATTATTGAAAGACTAATAGGATCTTGCATAAGGTCAGATTAAAGATCGGGCTATCTTTCACAAGTGTAAGAAATTTCGTCTTTTCTCGAGTTGAGCGTAGCGGAACGAGAGTAAAAGACGTAGAATTTCTTACACGAGTGAAAGATATCCCGATCTTTCATTTTGACCGAATGCAAGTTCCTATTTCTTCCGTAAAACACGGATAGAAATGTCTAGAAACTTATACCGTGTGAGCACTGTTGTCGCCATTTGAGTGTTCCTAACATTATGACGTCAGGTGTTTTATGACGTTTAGTCATGGTTACGATTATTGTATCACAAAAATCAACAAGTCTGGTTGGTCATTTACCGGTGTGAGATGAGGTCGTGTGCATCGATCTCACATTGGTCATCTCCCACTGTAAACCACCATTTACGGAAGAAACAAAAATCTCTCAATGCCTGAAGCGAACAGTCAAATTCAGAAACGAAAACCCCGAATTATGCTTGATCAAAACTAAATCAGAGAGGCAATGAAAATTTGACTTTTAAAATCTTAAATGCAGCACATCTAATAATTACTTGTTCAAAATATTGTCCAAATGATAAGTAATTGACAGCATAATAATTAGTTTGCTTTTTTGACCCTCTTTCCTTTTCTGATTGAAATAAATGCTGCATAATTTAGATGAGAAAAAAACGACAAAATCGAATTACACAATCATGTTTGAACCCCCTTTTTTCAAGGATGGATCATCGGCTGGTATGCAAGTTTACATGTACCCATACATCTCAAGTCATAATCTAAACATCAGAAACAAAATATTTAACTTAAAGGAATAGAGACTGCAAGGTTGTTATGCAGAATAGCATAAAGCAACATAAGATCATTGTTTCTTGATTCGTAGCTTAAATTAAGATTTGTCCATAGCTGTTTTATGTCTTTAAACATTTAAATCGCACTTTATGACATTATATAATGTAAAAAACTATAATATTTAAGCGCAAAATAAATTATCAAACATAAAACAATCTCAACAAAGGGAAAATCCCCAGAGTTAAGCTTTTTTTCTTTTTGTTCAAATATAAGTCATCAGGATGGCTTCTATTTAACGCTTGTTTTTCACATATTCCGGTTTATGGATTTTCAAATGTTTTGATTTGATCTGCACTGAAGAGATTTAAGTGTTTGAAATGACAATATACAGAAACTAAATACACAGTAACTTCGATATATTGTTATTTATTCTTGTTTTACGTTGCTACAATTTCGAAAAAAAAATGTGCGGAATGCTGTTTTTTTTTAAACTCTGTTCCAAAATTTTTGTATTCAGTTATTTACCAAACTAATTTGTGCATTAAAAAAAACGATATCGATCTTACATGTACCTACTTAAGAAATAGATTATTGCAAGCGGGCTCTATGCTAATTAGAACATGGGTAGACCTTATATTTGTCAATATTACCGAGCGATAGCGAAGTATAAAATGAAGACAAATATAAGGTCTGACCATGTTCTAATTCGCATAGAGCCAAATTGCAATAATCTATTTCGATTCTAATATATTTAACAAGAGTTTTGAACAATCGAAGCGGCTCTTAGAGAGCAATATTGGGCTTTGCACTAGAATTGAAATATGTCGGAAAACTGCATACAGACACACATAAATGGACACAGAAAAATCTATATTCGTTATTTTATTAACACAAGTGGATCATAAGCTTATGAATTAACACAAATAATCAGTTATAAAACATATAAAAATCGGAGCGGGTATATGTGTGACCTGGTTCTATTTCTGATTTATATGACTGCTTAGTTATGTTATTTTTGAAGCCAAAAAGGAAAAGAAAAGGAATAAAACTTATTATTATAATTTTACTAACGTTAAAAATTGAAAATTTTATATTTAAATCGTAGAGTATGATATGCAACATACTAAGATTTCATAACCACAACACATTCGTTAATGTCAATTTCAGTTCCGAGTCTTAAATTTAGTAACTGTTGTAAATTTCTATTATTGTCATTATTTGATGTGGATTTTCGCGTGATGCATTATTTAAAACTTTATTTACACAAATTAAAATGAATATTGAGTGAATAAAATGTGTAACTGTACATTACGAATGTCCTTTTGTAAAAAAAATATACGCATGTGCGAAAAAATGTTGTTGGAATTAGAACATAGCTTTGTTTCCAAAGCGAAAGAAGAGAGTCATATTAGAATTTGGAATTAGAAGTTAAGAATTTCATAGAATCAGTTAAATTAATCAATATAAAATATTTTATAGAAGGGCTGATTTAATCCAATGTTACTTACTTTGATCGAATTTTCGAAACTACAGATTAAAAGGAGGATTTCGAAAATGTCGGAGCTTTTTTAATAGGACATACTTTTTTCTAAAAAGCATGTGCCAATGTTGGTCTTACTTTTTGAAAACTGTTCCATCGTCATGTTGGAAATACTATGATAGATCTGTATTGCTTACATTCACAATAACAACTATTTATAAACATGGATTGTACTAGGTGCTGAATGATTTTACCTAGGTTATTTTGTAAAAAAAATAGAATTCAAAAGTGTACTCATTTTATTTGGATAATAGATATAGAGCATTAAAACCTGATCCGATCGACATGAAACTTTACACAGTGTACACTCTTACATATACCATTATGAACGACATCAACATTTTCAATTTTTGAGATTGAAAAAAATCTGTTTTTTTTTTTTTGTTTTGTGTTTTGCAAATTTTCATGATTTTGAAATTTTTTAATGAGTTCTTCAATCTTTTCACTGTCTATTGATTATATATTAAGAGTTTTTGAAAATTGTAAGAGAAATTAAAGAAAAGGGCATTTTCATGAGGGTATCCATTTTGTCACATGGAAGAATTTCCACTTTTATTTGGTTATTTTCAAAATTTTGAAGGATATGGTTCACTGATTAAACATTTAGACTTAACAATGTACAGTATCATTTGAAATATCAACAAACAGAAATTATTGAATAAAAGTCTAAGCATAGGTTTCTTGCTGAAACTTGATTTCATTTCAAGCTATAAATTTTGGGGGTAAAAATGCAAATGTCAGCGATTTGTGCTTTTGCGGGAGGAAGTATGACAAGATAGAAGACTGACCTCAAAAAACTTAACCTGATAGTCTAAAAAAAACATCAGTGGTGATGTTTCAAAACTGCTTGCCTAGTGTATGATCTGTGTTATGAAACTCAATACATTTGTAATAGAAATGAAAAAAAAAAATCACTTTTTATTTCAGTATATGAATTTTAAACATTACATTTCTAATTTAAAGTTGCAGATGGATCTCATGTTAAATCTTTTATCTGCCATTAAAGATGAGCTTTTATTATTTCGTAAACACCGATAACACATGGTTTCTCATAAATTACATCCCAGCTCCTTTGTTCTAACTGGGGTGATCTAAATCTGATCACCCCAGCAATCTCACCCCAGTTGGAACAATGGATATTTTTTACTCTTGTTTTTTTTGTTTTTTGTTTTGGCAAGATCATTTTGAGAACTGTTCAGTTGCTTTGGACGTAGTAAAATTTTAAGATTTACTATCCCTAAAATTTTTAGAGATAAAGATTTTAAAACGTTGAAAAATGACATTGTCAATAGTGGGATTCGAACCAGGGTCGTCCGTTTTACTAGACTTATACCTTACCTACTACACCACGATCTCGTTGGACCTTTCCGCCGTGCGCGGTCCCGGCTTATGAATAGGCCCGCAGCATCCTCTGAGCTTGGAGTATGAGTCTTCCTAACAGAAGACCCCGAGGGAACCCCGGGATATAGAAATAGGACCTAGTATCTCCGGCTTGCGGGGTGTGACCCCTCCTAAACGGAGGCTGACCCCGAGGGTCCCGGGATATAGAAATAGGACCCATTCCGTGGTTGTGCGGGATTAATAAATACACAACCCATCTTTCGGATGGGATGTAAACTCAGGTCCACGTGTTGGAAGAAATGCCACGCTTCATGCACGTTAAAGAACCCTTGTAGCAAGCTCTTTTTGTGGTGGTCCGTAGGTGATCGGCTACAAGGCTAAATTTCCCGCCCTTGACGATTTCATCCTACTTTTCCAGTGGCAGTTAGAATTTCCCGTCCCATGGCCCTTTCCCTACCCCAAAGTGATTATTTATTAATTAACTTGTTCTCGTCTTGATATAGCTGAAATATTGCTGAGTAGACGTTAAACAATATTCAATCAATCAATCAATCGTTGGACCTTTAGTGTTAAAAAATCGTATACAAAGAATCTTTGTGGGGCACAATAAGGATATATATTATTATTATAGTATAGAATATTTATTTCATGATATTTTAAGCATGGAAATAATTTTTAAGAATGTATATCGTATTTCATTTCCTTGATAAATTAGCTGGGATGTATATGAGTTATCACACTCGGATTTGGTGTGTCTATATAAGCTTAACCCTCCGGCCTCCGGCCGTTGGGGGTGATCTTATACAGACACACCGAGTGTGATAACTATTAAAGAAAAAAAACTGATTTCCTTTCAATGTTGTTTACTACGGGAGTTTTGATAATTAAATTTACAGGCTTGTCAATATATTTGAACAGAGATCAGTCAACCTTTGTTCAAATAAAGGCACACAATGAACGAATTACGTTTGTACGGAGAAGTGTTTTATTACAGCGACTCGTAGAAAACAAGGATGGCTAATTTTTTTCAAGATTAAAACTTAAATTGATATATGTTCCTATTTTACAATCGAGTAAGTTTTGCTATGAAAACGCAGTTATTTGCTTTGATAAACTTTTAACTGTATTTTAACCTAAAATAGAAACAGAGATTTCATATATGATAGTATTTTACGAACGGATATGGAGTAAATGAACACAGGTGTTAACTTCAACTGCAATAATTTTAATGAGCTGTATGGCCATTTCGGAAATTAATTCCTCATCAGCAGCACTAGAACCCAAACAAAGGAAATCCATAATTTCAACAACAACAAAAAAATGTTTGAAATGCATAAATCCAAACAAAATCCGGATAATCAGTAAAATCAAATAGAGCTACGGACAAAACTACGATGGAGGGAGTTAAACCTTAGTTTTAGAATTTACATGAATTTAGATAAAAGTTATAAACAATTGTACACATGAGATATAATCTCATGTACAAGTACACCATATCTAAGAAAAATAAAAATCATACATATCAAACACGGGGAATTGTTTTACAAACTCCGCACTGCATTAAAATACATTTTTCAACATTTTAGAGACGATAAAATTGTCTGCTATCCAAGCAGATACTGTATTTCTTGCATCCTTTAGCTTTGTGACAGATAAATTTGCTTAACCTTTTGATTTCATGTTTTGCTGAATTCAAATCTTTATACGATGCTAGTGAAGCCATTTTCAAAAAGGCATCAAATCGAAATCTCGAAAATTGCAAATACGAGAAAAAGAAAAGAAGGAGGTATGGATGGTATATCAAACAAACAGAAGTTGGTAAACAGACACGAAACAAGTTCGGTGCCGTGCTCTATGCAAAACAGAAGAGGGTCCTTACTTGGAGAGGTAATTGTACAATGTCTCAAAAGTAAATAAAAAAGCTGATTTCTTCGATTTCCGAAAAGCATAATTCATGTGTAAGTTGTACGTTGCGTGGTTTTGCATGAATTTTCGAGAAAAAAATCATATATTCTGCAGGATATCTATATGATCAATTATAACAGAACAACAGATTCAAAATTGTTTTACATGTATCTTACAAAAGTCTACAGTACTATATGGGTAGTGTAATTGTAGGCAAAACTAAAACCAGCCTACCAATTGCACGACTCTCCAACAACTGACGGTCGATTTAGTACCAACTGATTTTAAGATTGTTTTAACAAATGGCATTTGCCACAACTGTTTGTTTTACGAAAAACAATTCACCAGATTTGCTACAGATTTTTGTTTCATTGTTTGTTCCTTTGGTAATTATTTGTAATAATCATATTTAAGAACTTTTAGAGACACCAGAACATCGTCACGAGGGGATACTTACAAATTTTCATTCTAAAACAACTTAATGTATACAAAGCATTTTGCAGCATGTACATGAAATAGAATTTTTAATATAATATATATTAAGACATGTGGACTGTTCTAGAAAAAAAAATGTAATGTGGTCGGCAATTTAAAACAAAGTGATACAAAACTTGTCCTTCATTATGTTTCAGCCCTTTTAGTAAGACTATAACATATTTAACAGGTGGGGAAGCGATGGGTAAAAAAATGGGTCCCAGTTTTCATTGTTGTATGTCAGAAGAAAAAATGTCTACAGAGTTCATTGGTCCAATTCCTGATCTTTACAAAAGATAAATAGATGATATTTTCGGTGTTTCTAGTAACACCTGTGAGGAACTCCAAAGTTTCATTGGATTTGAATCTTCTTACCTTCCGGCCGTGAAATATACCTTCACTGCAAATGAATCGAAACTGGCATTTTTAGACATCTCCTATTGGGTATCCGATAATGGCATCGAAACTTCGATCTTTTATTTTCCCACAGATGCTCAATGTTACCTTAATTACAACAGTACTGTTCTTATCCTAAAACCTGCAAGAATGCTAATCGCCAGTCGCAATTTGTAAGACTTGACAAAAATGAAACAAATTAGATTAGATTAGACAACATGTGTACACTTTGTTTATAACTATTATCAAAATTTATGTAAATTCTAAAACTAAGGTTTAACTCCTTCCATCGTAGTTATGTTCTTAGCCATATTTGATATTACTCATTATTCGGATTTCGTTTGGTTTTATGCATTTTTTTAACATTTTTATTAATCATGGATTTCATATGTTCGGGTTCTGATGAGGAATTAATTTCCGAAATGGTCATACAGCTCATTAAAATTAATTGCAGTTGAGTTAACATATGTGTTATGGTCTCATATT
>MJUU01002855.1:62299-97041 GCA_002080025.1 Modiolus philippinarum | reverse complement strand
ATACTCTGTAGATGTATTTTGCAGAAATCTTTTAAAAATGTTTTTTTTTCTTGCATATAACAGCCAAAGCAGAAAGATGTGTAAAATTCTAAATGAAATAGTTTCTTTAGATGTATTTTGCAGAAATCTTTCAATGATATATTTTTCCTTCTATTTAACAACCAAAGCAGAAAGATGTGTAAAATTCTAAATGAAATATATTCTGTAGATGTATTTTGCAGAAATCTTGTACAAATATATTCCTTCTTGCATTAAATTAAGCCAAAACAGAGAGATGTGTAAAAAGTTGCTGAAAATAATGTTAAAACGTTATTAAACGTTTTCAAATATTGTTTACTTACAAAATAAGAAAAGTCTATAGTGTAAAAATGTGTTTAAGAAACAAAACTGGCAGAAAAGCCATTGAGGTCTGTTGAGGGTAAAGCAATGATATAAACAAGTTACAACGTAAAAATGTGTTGTGTCAAATTTAATCAACCATGCAAATAGTTGATTTGTGTTGATGAATTGAAATGGATTTACACATTTGTACCTATGGCTTTGATAAACCATGTCACAAAATACGCTTTGGTTTTTCTATGCTGAAAATGGGTGGCTTTTGAGAGACCTATATTTTCATGCGCATTAATACACTTTGGACGTGCAAAGGATATTAGCAAAAACTGTTATAAGATTAATTAACTAAACATAATATGTAACAGCTTTAGGTGACTTCTATTGTCATATTGTGTAAATAATAATTGTTTTCAGAACAATAAACATTTTGTATGAAAATAACAATTTTTTCTTTAAATATTGCATTATTTTCCAAATGTGGGAGACTTTTTATCTTTGTGGGAGATTTGAAGAGTCCACTTAGTGGAAATCTTTTTGCAATGTGGGAGGGGTAACTAAGTTCCTTCTAGAAGCATGGTTAAAGTTTTTTTTTTAAATTGTTCTCAGGCAAAGATCGAGGTCATAACGTCTACAAATGTGGTACCACTAGAAAGCTTGTATCATAAAGAAGTGACATACCAACTATAGAAAACCCTAGCACTAAAAGCCTACCTTCTAGCTAGAGGCAAGGTTAAAGTTGTTGTTTTTTAAATTGCCATTTTAGCAAGACCATAGTCATAATGCCTATAAATATAGTACCAATAGAAAAGTCTCATCACAGGAAAGTCTCAAACCAAAACCATTAAACAACTTAATTCTAGAAGCAAGGTTAAACTTTTTGCGGACAATGCCGCCGTCGACATCGACATGGTGGGTATGACAATAGCACACCTGACCTTCATCCTGGTGAGCTAAAAAATTTTAATGATCTATTGAAGATATACAAAGTAGAAATGACAATCAGCAGACAAAATGTAACTACAGCTGTCGGCAAAGCCAGACTTATACCCCCCGCAACTGCATTTGAGTACCAAGGCGTGTCATTTGAAATTTGACCTTCAGCCACATGGTTATGGAAAGCAAATCTAACAGAAACAAAACCTGTCATGACTGAAATTACAGGTTTTATTCCAATCAGTTCATATCTGGTACTTCATTTAAAATAATATATAATTCGGTGGATACAAAGCTGACTTAACAAAGCTTTCAGCACAAAATGAGCAAGGATTTACTATCATTAAGGTCATAGGTCAAAGCCAAAGTCAGAGTGACCTAATTTTGTTATGCAACACATCATCTTCCCATGATGCATCCACACACCAAGTTTGATAATCCTAGGTGCTACGATACAAAAGTTCTGCTCCAGACACGAAATGCACATGGTTTTACTATCATAGAGGTCAAAGGTCAAAGTCAAGGTCACAGTGACCTAAATTTGGTACGTGACACATCGTCTTCCCATAATGCATCCACACCAAGTTTGATAATCATAGGTGCTAAGGTACAAAAGTTCTGATCTGGACACGGTTTTACTGTCATAAAGGTCAAAGGTCAAAGTAAAGGTCACAGTGACCTAAATTTGGTACCCAACACATCGTCTTCCCATGGTGCATCCACACACCAAGTTTGATAATCCTAGGTGCTACGGTACAAAAGTTCTGCTCTGGACACGAAATCCACATGGTTTTACCATCATAAAGGTCAAATGTCAAAGTCAAGGTCAAAGTGACCTAAATTGGGTATGCGACACATTGTCTTCCCATGATGCATCCACACACCAAGTTTGATAATCCTAGGTGCTACGGTACAAAAGTTCTGCTCTGGAAACGGTTTTACTATCATAAAGGTCAAAGGTCAAAGTCAAGGTCACAGTGACCTAAATTTGGAATGCAACACATCGTCTTCCCATGATGCATCCACACACCAAGTTTGATAATCCTAGGTGCTACGGTACAAAAGTCCTGCTCTGGACACGAAATGCACCTGGTTTTACCATCATAAAGGTCAAAGGTGAAAGTCAAGGTCACAGTGACCTAAATTTGGTATTGACACACCGTCTTCCCATGATGCATCCATGCATCAAGTTTGATAATCCTAGGTGCTACGGTATAAAACTTCTGCTCTGGACACGAAATACACATGGTTTTACCATCATAAAGGTCAAAGTCAAGGTCACAGTGACCTAGATTTGGTATGCGACAAATGATGAAGTGCATTCCAAATTTATCATCAATTCCTGTTGATGTTAACTGAACATTAATAAATAATATAACAAGGATGTAACAAGATAAATTATATAAACCACATAATACTGGGTCTTTTATCTAAATTTTATCAATATTGTAAACAAGATAACAGAATCAACAATAATTTTTCACTGCATTAAATACACCATAATATGATAATATTACGTGTTTATTTCTGTATTGGCCTTGTTATTGGTCCAAGGATGGCTGTATTGGCCTGAGGCATAGCCGAAGGCCAATACAGGCATCCGAGGACCAATAACAAGGCCAATACAGAAATAAACACGTAATGATATCTTTATTGATTAACTTACATTCCTTTGTGCTTGTTTGTGCATGTACATGTAGATAAAAAAAGAAGAAATAATCTGTTGGGTAGTAAACATTCGACACCTGGTGATACATGCTACAATAAAGCTTGACGAAATGTCAAGAGTGACAAGGCTCTGTCACAAGTGTCTTATTACAGTAATGTTACAATGTATGAGATTAAAATGTTAATGAGATGTTGATGACCTTAAAGACTAAGTAGAAGCAAATTAACTGTGAAAAATATTTTACATAGAGAATATTGCCATAAAAAATCAAAAGAGAATGTGGTGGTAGCTCATATTATCATGTTACATAGTAACAGTGACCTCACAGTTAAAAGTTTGTTTGAAATGAATTAACGTAAAAAATACCACGAAGAAGTGGAACCCACTGAGAAGTTAGAAGGGAGTATACATCCTCAAACATACAAATGTATACGACATTGACTATTCAAGTATTCAACCTAAGCAGGTTTACACATGTATCTGCACAGTCAAAAAAACCAAGAACTTGAACAAAAGTAAACTATGGAAAGAAAATACAAGATGCACAGGAGAAAGCATATCAGGAACTTGAACAAAAATATTCGATCCTAAAGAAGACAAATGATGAACATGAACAATTATACCATGAACTTGAACAAAACTATACCCAACTTCAGCAGGTCTTTGATGAAAAAAACAAGATTTGTGCCCTGGAAATTAGTACTCTGACAAACAAGACAATGTTTCTTGAACATAAAATTGATGATATTGAGCATTTGAAAAATGTGAACCAGCTCAGGGATTTCCAAACACTACAGCAAAAAGTTCAAACCTTTGATTCAAGGATAAATTTGTTAACAAGCCATGAACAAGCCCGTAACCAGGATTTCCTTGCTTTGTACAATCAGACAACTGGGTCCAGGAGTGAAATTCAACAGTTAGCAGATAAAACATCAAAAAGATTTGATCATTTGGAAAGAGATCATAACAATTCACTAGCTGCCTTAAAGAATGTAGAAAACCAAAAAATTGAATCGCTGAAAAATTTCACATCCTCCTCAAGGAATAAAATAGATGCATTAGAGAACAGTACCTCTAAACAACTGGACTTGCTTAAACACAATCTTAACACGTCACTTTCTGCACTCCAGCAAAATGTAAATAAAACTAATGAAAAAGGTAAAATAATTTGAACTATTATTTATTTTGTATCAAATAAGAAAAAGAAACTAGAGGCTCAGAGACTGAGCCTGTATCGCTCACCTGACAAAATGCTTCTATGCCATGCATGACCAAAAAAGATATTTTTACAATGAGGTCTAATGTTAAGCTATGTTCTCCATTGGCACAAGTGTTTTTAGTCTGATCCCATTGAAATGAGTAATCTTTGCATTTAAGGACCTTCAATACACCATTCCATCACAGTTTAGTTAAATTTGTTTGAATAGTTTCAGAGAAGATAATGAAAAGTATAGTTTTAATATACCATCCTACGATGTTCAACTATGTTCTGCACTGGAGGCCATGTTTTTTGTGTGATCGGACGAAATGAGCAAACTTTGTAAAGGACCTACCATACATCATTTCTGTAAAGTTTGGTTGAATTTACTTCAGTGGTTTCAGAGCAGAAGATGAAAATGTGATTTTTCCCATAGGGTCCAATGTTAAACCATGTTCCGTGCTGGTGGCCATGTTTTTTAAAGGATCAGAACGAAATGAGCAATCATTGTTAAGGACCTTCCATACATCATTCCTGTAAAGTTTGGTTGAATTTGCTTCAGCTGTTTCAGAGCAGAAGATGAAAATGTGATTTTCCCATTGGGTCCAATGTTAAACCATGTTCCGTGCTGGCGGCCATGTTTTTTGTCGGATCGGAATGAAATGAGCAATCATTGTTAAGACCCTTTTGTACATCGTTCCTGTAAAGTTTGGTTGAATTTGCTTCAGTGGTTTCAGAGCAGAAGATGAAACCTGAATATTAAACCTAAGTTCTGCGCTGGTGGCCATCTTTTTTGTCAGATCAGAAGCAAATGAGCAGTCATTGTTAGGGACCTTTAGTACATCATTCCTGTACAGTTTGGTTGAATTTGCTTCAGCCGTTTCAGAGCAAAAGATGAATAGGTGATTTTCCTATAGGGTCCAATGTTAAACCATGTTCCGTGCTGGCCACCATGTTTTTTGTCGGATTGGAATGAAATGAGCAATCATTGATCAGGACCTTTAGTACATCATTGTTATTAAGTTTGGTTGAATTTGCTTCCGTGGTTTCAGAGCAGAAGATGAAAATGTGATTTTTCCCATAGGGTCCAATGTTAAACCTAAGTTCCGCGCTGGCGTCCATGTTTTTTGTTGGATCTGAACGAAATGAGCAATCTTTGTAAAGGACCTTCTATACATCATTCCAGCAAAGTTTTGTTGAATTTGCTTCAGTAGTTTCAGAGGAGAAGATGAAAATGTGAAAAGTTTAACGGACGGAGGGACGGACCCTTTGGGTCAGGTGAGCTAAAAAAAATCATTGGCCACAAAACAATGTCAAATCACCTGTTTGGAAAGAAGAAACTTGTGTTCATATTTTAGTGCTGTTTCATAAATAAAAGTATAAGTCGCGAGAAGACATCTTTTAAAATTCTTTTTCTATGTGCTTCTTCATTGTATTAGTTCCTATATTTATTAAAGTGCATGCCATTCTAAAACATGAAATACTACTAAAGACAAGATACGTTTTCCAAATTTCACATAAAATCTATTTTATGTTAAGACTAGAGGCTCAGAGACTGAGCCTGTATCGCTCACCTGACAAAATGCTTCTATGCCATGCCTGACCAAAAAAGATATATTTTTACATAGAGGTCTAATGTTAAGCTATGTTCTCCATTGGCACAAGTGTTTTTAGTCTGATCCTATTGAAATGAGTAATCTTTGCATTTAAGGACCTTCAATACACCATTCCATCACAGTTTAGTTAAATTTGTTTGAATAGTTTCAGAGAAGATAATGAAAAGTATAGTTTTAATATACCATCCTAGGATGTTCAACTATGTTCTGCACTGGAGGCCTTGTTTTTTGTCAGATCAGACGAAATGAGCAAACTTTGTAAAGGACCTACCATACATCATTTCTGTAAAGTTTGGTTGAATTTGCTTCAGCCGTTTCAGAGCAGAAGATGAAAATGTGATTTTTCCCATAGGGTCCAATCATTGTTAAGACCCTTTTGTACATCGTTCCTGTAAAGTTTGGTTGAATTTGCTTCAGTGGTTTCAGAGCAGAAGATGAAACCAATATTAGACCTAAGTTCTGCGCTGGTGGCCATCTTTTTTGTCAGATCAGAAGCAAATGAGCAGTCATTGTTAGGGACCTTTAGTACATCATTCCTGTACAGTTTGGTTGAATTTGCTTCAGCCGTTTCAGAGCAAAAGATGAATATGTGATTTTCCTATAGGGTCCAATGTTAAACCATGTTCCGTGCTGGCCACCATGTTTTTTGTCGGATTGGAATGAAATGTACATCATTGTTATTAAGTTTGGTTGAATTTGCTTCAGTGATTTCAGAGAAGAGATGAAAATGTGATGTTTCCCATAGGGTCTTATGTTAAACCTAAGTTCCGCGTTGGCGGCCATGTTTTTTGTCGGATCAGAAGAAAATGAGCAATCTTTGTAAAGGAACTTCCATACATCATTCCTGTAAAGGTTGAATTGACTTCAGCCGTTTCAGAGCAGAAGATGAAAATGTGATTTTCCCATAGGGTCCAATGTTAAACCATGTTCCGTGCTGGCGGCCATGTTTTTTGTCGGATCGGAACAAAATGAGCAATCATTGTTAAGGACCTTTAGTTCATCATTCCTGTAAAGTTTGGTTGAATTTGCTTCAGTGGTTTCAGAGCAGAAGATGAAAATGTGATTTTTCCTATAGGGTCCAATGTTAAACCTAAGTTCCGCGCTGGCGTCCATGTTTTTTGTTGGATCTGAACTAAATGAGCAATCTTTGTAAAGGACCTTCTATACATCATTCCTGTAAAGTTTTGTTGAATTTGCTTCAATAGTTTCAGAGGAGAAGATGAAAATGTGAAAAGTTTAACGGACGGACGGACGGACCCTTTGGGTCAGGTGAGCTAAAAAAAAATCATTGGTCACAAAACAATGTCAAATCACCTGTTTGGAAAGAAAAAGCTTGCGTTCATATTTTAGTGCTGTTTCATAAATAAAAGTATAAGTCGCGAGAAGACATCTTTTAAAATTCTTTTTCTATGTGCTTCTTCATTGTATAAGTTCCAATATTTATAAAAGTGCCATTCTAAAACATGAAATACTACTTAAGACAAAATACGTTTTCCAAATTTCACATAAAATCTATTTTGTGTTAAGACTAGAGGCTCAGAGACTGAGCCTGTATCACTCACCTGACAAAATGCTTCTATGCCATGCATGACCAAAAAAGATATATTTTTACAATGAGGTCTAATGTTAAGCTATGTTCTCCATTGGCACAAGTGTTTTTAGTCTGATCCTATTGAAGTGAGTAATCTTTGCATTTAAGGACCTTCAATACACCATTCCATCACAGTTTAGTTAAATTTGTTTGAATAGTTTCAGTGAAGATAATGAAAAGTATAGTTTTAATATACCATCCTACGATGTCCAACTATGTTCTGCACTGGAGGCCTTGTTTTTTGTCAGATCAGACGAAATGAGCAATCATTGTTAAGGACCTTCCATACATCATTCCTGTAAAGTTTGGTTGAATTTGCTTCAGCTGTTTCAGAGCAGAAGATGAAAATGTGATTTTCCCATTGGGTCCAATGTTAAACCATGTTCTGTGCTGGCGGCCATGTTTTTTGTCGGATCGGAATGAAATTAGCAATCATTGTTGAGACCCTTTTGTACATCGTTCCTGTTAAGTTTGGTTGAATTTGCTTCAGTGGTTTCAGAGCAGAAGATGAAACCAATATTAGACCTAAGTTCTGCGCTGGTGGCCATCTTTTTTGTCAGATCAGAAGCAAATGAGCAGTCATTGTTAGGGACCTTTAGTACATCATTCCTGTACAGTTTGGTTGAATTTGCTTCAGCCGTTTCAGAGCAAAAGATGAATATGTGATTTTCCTATAGGGTCCAATGTTAAACCATGTTCCGTGCTGGCCACCATGTTTTTTGTCGGATTGGAATGAAATGAGCAATCATTGATCAGGACCTTTAGTACATCATTGTTATTAAGTTTGGTTGAATTTGCTTCAGTGATTTCAGAGAAGAAGATGAAAATGTGATGTTTCCCATAGGGTCTTATGTTAAACCTAAGTTCCGCGCTGGCGGCCATGTTTTTTTCAGATCAGAAGAAAATGAGCAATCTTTGTAAAGGAACTTCCATACATCATTCCTGTAAAGGTTGAATTTACTTCAGCCGTTTCAGAGCAGAAGATGAAAATGTGATTTTCCCATAGGGTCCAATGTTAAACCATGTTCCGTGCTGGCGGCCATGTTTTTTGTCGGATCGGAACAAAATGAGCAATCATTGTTAAGGACCTTTAGTTCATCATTCCTGTAAAGTTTGGTTGAATTTGCTTCCGTGGTTTCAGAGCAGAAGATGAAAATGTGATTTTTCCCATAGGGTCCAATGTTAAACCTACCCCAAGTTCCGCACTGGCGTCCATGTTTTTTGTTGGATCTGAACGAAATGAGCAATCTTTGTAAAGGACCTTCTATACATCATTCCTGTAAAGTTTTGTTGAATTTGCTTCAGTAGTTTCAGAGGAGAAGATGAAAATGTGAAAAGTTTAACGGACGGACGGACGGACCCTTTGGGTCAGGTGAGCTAAAAAAAATCATTGGCCACAAAACAATGTCAAATCACCTGTTTGGAAAGAAAAAGCTTGCGTTCATCTTTTAGTGCTGTTTCATAAATAAAAGTATAAGTCGCGAGAAGACATCTTTTAAAATTCTTTTTCTATGTGCTTCTTCATTGTATTAGTTCCAATATTTATTAAAGTGCGTGCCATTCTAAAACATGAAATACTACTTAAGACAAGATATGTTTTCCAAATTTCACATAAAATCTATTTTGTGTTAAGACTAGAGGCTCAGAGACTGAGCCTGTATCGCTCACCTGGCAAAATGCTTTTACGCCAAACATGACTAAAAAAGATGTTTTCTTACCAATGGGGTCAAAGGTTTAGCTATGTTCTTCATTAGCACCTATGTTTTTTTGCCTGATCCTATTGAAATGAATAATTTTTGCAAAGGACCTTCTATACATTTCAAAGATGATGACTATAAGGATGGTTATCTCATTCCTGGCACCAACGTTAAACTATATTCTGCACTGGAGGCCATCTTTTTTGTCAGATCCAAGTTACCTTCCATACATCCTTACTGTAAAGATTGGTTGAATTTGCTTCAGTAGCGTCAGAGGAGATAGCAAATAGATGCTTTTCCCATAGGGTCCCATGTTAGACTATGTTCTGCGCTGATAGCCATGTTTTTAAGGGAATCGGGAAAATTTCGGCAATCTACATAGAAGACCTTCCATACATCATTCCTGTAAAGTTTTGTTCCATTTGCTTCAGTAGCTTCAGAGGAGACAGCAAATATATGCTTTTCCCATAGGGTCACATGTTAAACTATGTTCTGCGCTGGCGGCCATGTTTTTTCACAGATCGAAAAAATTTCGGGAAACTAAGAAAAGCACCTTCCATACATCATTCTTGTAAAGTTTGGTTCCATTTGCTCCAGTAACTGCAGAGGAGATAGCATATATTTGCTTTTCCCATAGGGTCCCATGTTAAACTATGTTCTTCGCTGGTGGCCATGTTTTTTCACGGATCAAAAAAATTTCGGCAAACTAAGTAAAGGACCTTCCATACATCATTCCTGTAAAGTTTGGTTTAATTTTCTTCAGTAGCTTCAGAGGAGATAGCAAATATATGCTTTTCCCACTGGGTCCCATGTTAAACTATGTTCTGCGCTGGCGGCCATGTTTTTTTACAGATCAATGAAATTTCGGCAAACTAAGTAAAGGACCTTCCATATATCATTCCTGTAAAGTTTGGTTTAATTTGCTTCAGTAGCTTCAGAGGAGATAACAAATATATGCTCATCCCATAGGGTCTCATGTTAAACTATGTTCTGCGCTAACAGACATGTTTTTTTACGGATCGAAAAAATTTCGGCAAACTAAGTAAAGGACCTTCCATACATTATTCCTGTAAAGTTTGGTTCCATTTGCTTCAGTAACTTCAGAGGAGATAGCAAATTATTTGCTTTTCCCATAGGGTCCCATGTTAAACTATGTTCTGCGCTGACGGCCATGTTTTTTCACAGATCGAAAAAATTTCAGCAAACTAAGTAAAGCACCTTGCATACATCATTCCTGTTAAGTTTGGTTCCATTTGCTTCAGTAGCTTCAGAGGAGATAGCAAACATATGCTTTTCCCATAGGGTCCCATGTTAAACCAGGTTCTGCGCTGGCGGCCATGTTTTTACACGGAACGAAAAAATTTCGGCAAACTAAGTAAAGGACCTTCCATACATCATTCCTGTAAAGTTTGGTTCCATTTGCTTCAGTAACTTCAGAGGAGATAGCAAATATTTGCTTTTCCCACAGGGTCCCATGTTAAACTATGTTCTGCGCTGGCGGCCATGTTTCTTCACGGATCGAAAAAATTTCGGCAAACTATGTAAAGCACCTTCCATACATCATATCTGTAAAGTTTGGTTCCATTTGCTTCAGTAACTTCAGAGGAGATAGCAAATATTTGCTTTTCCCATAGGGTCCCATGTTAAACTATGTTCTGGGCTGGCGGCCATGTTTTTTTCACGGATCCAAAAAATTTCTGCAAACTAAGTAAAGGACCTTCCATACATCATTCCTGTAAAGTTTGGTTCAATTTGCTTCAGTAGCTTCAGAGGAGATAGCAAATATATGCTTTTTCAAATAGGGTCCAATGTTAAACCTAAGTTCAGTGCTGGCAGCCATGTTTTTTGGCATATCGAAAAAATTTCAGCAACTAAGTAAAGGACCTTCCATACATCATTCCTGTAAAGTTTGGTTCAATTTGCTTCAGTAGCTTCAGAGGAGATAGCAAATATATGCTTTTTCCCATAGGGTCCAATGTTAAACCTAAGTTCAGCCCTAGCGGCCATGTTTTTTGGCGGATAGGAAAAATTTGGGCAAACTAAGTAAAGGACCTTCCATACATCATTCCTGTAAAGTTTGGTTAGAATTGGTCCAGTGGTTTCTGAGGAGATAGTCAAAATGTAAAAAGTTTACGGACGGACGACGGATGACGATGGACGCCAAGTGATGGCAAAAGCTCACATGGCCTTTTAGGCCAGGTGAGCTAATAAGTCAGATGAGACAATGTAGGCTGTACAGCAATGTCAAGTCACATGATTCCACAGAAGATACATCTCACAATGAAAGTACAGAGAGAACACATGTCTTTTTAAGAACTACAACTGCAGTTACAATAGGGTCTGTAAGTCTCGTCATGTGACATCGAGAATTCACGATAAAATTTCAATTCGAAAACATTTCCCGCCAAAACATGACGTCTGAGGATTATGACGTCCACATTTTTGGTTTGAAACGTCATATATTTTTGCCAAAAATGCAACTTTTTGGGTACAATTTATGTGCCTGGAAGTTCCAAAATTGAATGAGACTTACAGACCCTATTGTTGTTAACATTATTGATTGATTGATTGATTTTATGTGTGATGCCAGTACATAATTCAGCAATAAGTTCAGTTATAATATGAAAGTGAAAACTGTAAACTTAACATCAAAATATAGATATATAGAAAAAAAATTATCCGATTGTAGCTTTGAATTACTGTAATTTGTTCAAATTTTATGTATTATCATTTAAGACAATTAATTTGTGAGCATACATTATAATATTCTTTATAATTTTTCAGTGGTACTATCAAGCTGCAGATAAAACTATAAAACCTTTTCTAATGGAGCAGTGATTACATTTCCAACCATTATAACAGCCATTGGGATAACAAATCCATCATCGTTTACATCAACAGGAAAATTTACATGTCAAATTCCTGGAGTTTATCATATTTCTGTTTTGCTTACAAGTAATCATGATAACCTGTACATTTTCATACAGAGTTCACTATCAATATATCAATGGGTATACAAATGGACACCACTGGACACCTGGAGCTACTGTTATAGCTGTAGAACTAAAAACAAATGATACTGTGTGGGTTCAATATGACTCACCACCTTCTTCAGGATTCAGCATTTATTATTCATGTTTTACTATTTTCAAAATATAAAAGATCAATACGAAGAGACTCAGGTGAAAAACTTCAAAACAAGGGAACTTTTAAGTGCAAAGTATTTTTTTTTTAAAAATACCGGTACATACAACTTATTTTAACACCCCATAATATGTTTTCAAAATTATTATTATTTTCTTTTCACCATTTTCCTTTTTGTTTCTTGTTGTTTCTTGAAGCTGTCGTCTCTTATTGGCTGTCCTTTCCAGCAATTAGCAAGACTTATCATTCATGGGCGCTGGTGGTTAGTTGGAGATTTACATATAGGTGGCCATTATTTACCCACAGCGTAGCGAGGGGTAAAATAACGAAAATAATGGACACCCATATGTAAATCGACTACAAACCACCGGCAAACATGAATTATTTCGATTCTAATTTGACATTTAATGATCTTGGTGGACCTATAGTGTACACGGTTAGTGTACACGGTAATGACAGCCATTACATAAGATTTACTGACGTTTTTGTGCACAAAACATATTGTGACGTCGTCTATTTCAGCGTAAGGACTGTTGTGACGTCGCTCATAATGTTATTGGAGATTTTCATATGGCTGGTCGTCATGGTTTCCATTGTTCTCATATTAAAATTAACTGTTTCTAAATGCAAATCTTTAATATAGAGTTACTGATAAAAAGGAAGGGAATTATGGTGCAAAAGTAATTTGTGCATACAATTCCATAAATTGTGTAAGGCATAAAAGACCATTTTTATTGTTGTTCCCTTATCATATAAAACAACCATGAAATCCTTTTTAAATACCGTCTCAGTATCATTCCTACACTAAGAACTTAGTTTGAATAAATGAAGTGAATATAGACAAAACATCACATTTTCCATGATATAAACAGATCTAGGATAATTTTTGCATTATGAGTTAAGATTAATAGCTTCTTACATTAGAGCAGATCAATGATCGGTAAATCTTTCATGGATGTAAAAAATTCCGTCTTTTCTCTAGTGAAGCGCAGCGAAACAGAAGAATAAGACGAAGAATTTCTAACATGAGTGAAAGATATACCGATCTTTGATTTTAATCAAATGTAAGTAGCTATTCTTTCCTAAAACATATGCAACCGGTATTTTTTTATGTATATGATTTTCAATGTCTCAAAACCTTTCATGGAGAAGCAATTAAGTCCTCAGCCCTTCTAACATACTTTCTACTGTGGCTTCCAAGTTTTTTTTGTGATGTTTTGTCATGGATACCGCCTTTGATTCATGAAAATAAACAGTTCTGGCCGTTTACCAAGTTGAGATGAGTTCACATGAGCTCGTCTCAAATTAGTCATCTCTGGAAATGACCATTCAAGGAAGAATGCATACGCTCACATGCTTAATAGTTTGAGAACTAATTCTGATTCAAATGAAGAAAATATAAATACTGCAAAACATAATTATGGTTGATATTTTCTATCCATTTTGTTATCCAAAATTTTGCAATTTCATCTGGCTAATCTGAAGATTTGTTTGGACAAACATGGCCCACACAAAATGAATATCCCTGTCAACCATTCAGAACATATTTTTAGGGTGTACTAATAGCATGGTCATGAAAATTATAAACCATGATCCATCTTGAAGAACCTGCACAGTATTGACCAGTTTGGACCATTATGACAAATCAAACTTTGATCAAAGAACATAATTTGAAAACCATCATTTAATATGCAATTGGTATATAAAATAATTTTCCCCACAAGAAACCATCTTTGATGAGGTTTTAAGGGCTATTCCAATTAAATCAACCATCCAGGGGGGGAATGCCATATTTTTTAGACCCCACCACCAATAGAAAAAAATATTATTTCTACTGTTAATCAACATAAGGCTGACCCCCAGGACCAAGAGAAAAAAATAAAACTGGAGTTCCCCTCCGGGTGATAAATTCCCCAAAGGTCCCAACATAGGGTTAGGTACTTATCCTGTCTGTGTTTTCACGGGAAAAATACCTAAGCTTTCAACTTTGATAAAATCTTTAATTTTCAACGAAATGGTATAAATTTAGGCTGAAAAGAATCTCTATTGAATGCTTTCTCAATTTAATTCATAATGACTAGTTAATCTACGGCACTATTAACACTTCCTTGGAACTATGTTGTCTCAAATATGGACTATATTCACATATGACTGGGTTCCGAATTAGTTGTGTTACACCTATAAGGTTACAATATGGTCTATGCTGACAGCCATCTAGCATTAGCTTAATTCAAACATAAAAATGATATTTTAATAGAATTAGACTTTACAAAGACTGATTTAATAACTTTGGTTCCAATTTGCTCAGTGGTTTCAGAAGACATCTTTGCATGCATTTCCAAAGAGTCCCATTTTCTATCTTTCATACAATCTTTTTGAGCATGATTACCGGTAACACAAAGGGAACAGCCAAGTACCTTTATGACCAAGTATGGCCTTAAGTAGCTTCAGCAGGCAAAGTATCTGAATTAAAAAGTTAATGACAGACACAGAACTCTGAGACAAAGAGATATAGAATAAAAAATTAAAATCCTTTACACACGCAAATCTTCAACATAAATGCAAAATTTCCCCCAAAGAAAGAAATTTCAACACTAAAAGTTTAGTGGTTGTGCAGATAAACCATGTACTCTAAATGTATTAATTTTTTCAATTGCTAATTTTCACAGTTTCTTCAAATAGGATATATTTGCAGATATCAATTTTGTGTGTGTGGTTTTTTAGGCACAACAAAAAGTATGAGTACCTTCTAATTATATCTGAGATATTCTTGGGTACTTACATTTTTGTTGTCTTTTGTCAAATGGGAAAATAGCAAAAATTAGAACATTGCAAAAATAACTACATTTATCATATATTTAATTATAAATACAAGAATCCTGCATGTGTAATACAGACGTCATGTTTCGTTCTGTATCTTCACCCTGTGATGATATTGATATCAGTCACGCCTGCTACCCTTTATTACACACCTACAAATATGTATCAAAGGTCATGTGTTATTTTACTAAGAAAACTACTAAGACCTTTGTTCTTTTTCAAGTATATGATTAACAGTATATGACATGGGTAAATCCGTATTACATGCTGTATCAACCCTCGACCAATATCATCCCTCAGGCAAGCCTTCGGGATGATATTGACGTCTTGGGTTGATACAGCATGTAATACGGATTAACCCATGTAATATTCTATATTTACAGTACACTGTATTTCTAATTACTGGTAAAAAAAAACAAAAACAAAACAATGATGTATTTGTGTACAAAAATGCACAAAATCCAAGATCCTTTCAAGATCATTACGTATTTCGATATACAATGTATATATAAATAAATGATTTAAAAATCAAAACTTCCCAGCCTTAAAACTAAGAGGAGTTGCATGGTCATACCATGTACCATTTTGTGAGGATGAATGGACCTACAGACAGATGGATGGACTTACCGTCAGACAGCAGTTAAACAATATGCCCTAACTTTTCATGCAGGGTATGAGCACATGGTTATATTGAGAAGCACTAGCAGTATGAACTGTCCCATAAACAAAGGGTATCACCAGATTCTCCAGAAAACTAACAGTAATCTGCTCCAAGTTTCACACAGCCAAAAAAAAAAAATGGAGCTAATGTCAAAATTGGTATGTGTGAGTCTGGTAAAAACTATGAATCACTGGAAAATCTCTGTTTTCATTTAAGAGATAGCAACATTGCGACAATTTATCAAAATATGATGTCAGAGTCATTTCAGAGAGACCAACTTCAGGAATGTCTTTTCAATAGGGTCTTTAATTGTTAAGGCATATTGTCAACTGGTGGCTGTTTAGGAGGAAATGCAAATTTGTCTGACAGACAAAAATATTTGAAGAGAACCATCAAAAAAGACTATGGTTGGTTCCATGACAAATCAGTACTTTCAAGGATTTCTGAATGTCTTTTCTAAAAATAAAATGTTTTCAGTGGCCAGTGACTTGGATTATGTTAGAAAATACTAGACATACTATTCTGAAGGGCCTATCCAACAAGCATTGTGATTTACTTTGGATCTAATTGGCCCATTAGTTTCAAAGGAGATGCTTTCATGTGTTTCCCAAAAGGTCAAACTAAAGACTTTGTTTGCACTGGTGGTCATCTTGGATGAAGAGTAGGTCCTTCAGATTCAGACTTTGATGGGAACCATGCAACAATCTTTGTTAGTTAGGTTGGTTCTAATTAATAGGTCATGCAGGTTTATTAGATGATGTATGAATGTATTTTACCAAGAGTTGGTCATGTGGTCATCAGGAATGAGATACAAATCAATCTGACGAGACAACCATTGAAACATGATTGTGACTTGACTAAGTTTCATGTAAAATAGGTATCAGGCCACCCTGGATCCACCACTGGCTGCTGTCTCTTGGTTCAGGTGCAAACTTGTAGGAAATGGACTAACTTTGATTCTGATATACCATTTAGTTTCAGATAACTTAATTTGAAATAAATACCTTATAAAAAATTCTGAAAACAGTCTATTGGTAAGTGCCATAAACCTTACTCAATTTGTCAAATCATTATGGGACTACAATATGCATATATATTATATGGGATAACATTATACATGTACATCTCAACAAATAAGGACGATATACATTAAGCAGTATCAGATGATTGCAGAGGGCGTATCCTGACCTTTTGGTCAATTAAGGTAGTAGACCTAGGTTAAGGGAGATAACCCTTTAAATCAGTAAGACGTATGAAATAGTTAGTTTCATCAATGCTTTTTAAGCATTGACGTGAAAAAGAATAAAAAATCATCTATGTTACTCAGAGGCTTAGAATCTGTTTATGAAAATGATTTCAACAAACTCACCTGTGATTTTTAAGAGTTATGTCCCTTAACCTAGGTCTATCTCCTTAAGTAGGTTCAAGGTAACTAATTATTCTAAAAATAGATCCGTGGGGCACGAAACTAGTCCTATAAAAAAAGTACCTCAAGTTTGGGCATGTCCCAGAGATTTCCCTTAGAATATACAGAAATTCTGCTTTTTGTTTTATAATATTGATATAATTCAGAACATAAAACCAAAAAAAGATACTAGTTAAAGCTATTTTATGGTAGAGTATTGATACAGTATAGTCATTGGAGATGAAAGGGAGATAATTACAGAAAATCTATGTCAAATTTGGTGATGCTCAAAAGGAGCCATTTTCTGAAAAATCTAACCTGACATAGTACCCCGAAAATTGAACCAGTAATGTATGGCGACACCCTCTACATGAAATCAATTGTCATTAGTGGCAACGAAACATATGGAAATGGCAGTATGACGTCAAGTTTATGGCATTTTGGTTGAAATTCTACATGAAAATAATTAGTTACCCGGAACCGTAGCAGCTACAGATAACTTTGTAACAAGGGGTTAGGAGATAAATGTGGGAAAGAATTGAAAAAAAAATATTTCAAAGCAGAAATGACAACAGAAGTCATCATTGTGCCGAAATTCACAATGTTAAATTTATCAGCGTTTCCTAACAAAACAATTTTAGTAAGCAGGAAGTAACAAGATAAAGTATATAGACCACAAAATACTGTATCTTATATCTGAATTTTATCTGTATTGTAAACAAGATAATAGATTCAAAACTTTATGTTAGCTGCATTAAATGCACTATAAAAGCCCATAATGGAGTCTAAATATGCAATAATGTTCGCATTAGTGATACTGATGACATGGATAAAATTGAACAAAGGATTTCTACTAGACACCAAAAATTCAACTCAAAATGGTAATTCATTGTACTTAACTGTTGCAGAATATTTAGGTGATAAAAACCAATTACATCAAGAGATAGAGTTACAACATCAGCAACAAGAGTCCTACCGAGCTCAAACTGAGAAAACTCTCCAGCTGCTTACAACTCAACTTCAACAAAGACTAGAAGCCATGGAGCAAAAGCTTGGAAAAAGCGAAAACCAACATCAGAATTTCGATTCACTTGTACAAAAGTACCAAGAACTTGAACAAAAGTATTCCACCTTAAAGAAAACACAGGATGATCGGGAACTAGCATACCACGAACTTGAACAAAACTATACCCAACTCCAGAAAGTCTTTAATGAAAACAACAAGATTTGTTCCTTTGAGATTGATTCTCTGACAAACAAAACAATAACTCTTGAACATAAAATTGATGGTCTTGAGCAGCTAAAAAGTGTGAACCAGATTAAAGACTTCCAGACACTGCAACAAAAAGTTCAAACCTTTGATTCACGGATAAACTTGTTAACAAGCCATGAACAAGCCCGTAACCAGGACTTCCTTGCCTTGTACAATTTAACAACAGGGACCAGGAGTGAAATTCAACAGTTAACAAATCAAACATCAAAAAGGTTTGACCATTTGGAAAGAAATCATAACAATTCACTAACTGCTCTAAAGAATGCAGAGAACCAAAAACTTGAATCCCTGAAAAGTTTCACATCAGTATCCAGGAGTAAAATAAATGCATTAGAGAACAGTACCTCTAAACAATTGGATTTCTTTGTCAACAATTTTAACACATCACTTTCTGTACTCCAAAGAAATGTGGATAAAAATAACAAAAAAGGTAAAAAAATTTGCTTATTGAATACATCTAAACAAATTGAAAAGTATTAACAATTTTTTAAAAGTTGATAACAAAACAATGCCAAACAAAATTCAAAACCACTGACATTTTAGGGTTGCTTCACAAATAGATGTATTATACTAAAGGTATTATAGTCGATACATCATCACCTTGGTTATATTTCAATTCCTATTCCTTAATCAATTTTAAAAATTGCTACCATCTGTTTCTGAAACAGATGAAAGCAATTTTCCAAATTGGTTAAGCAATTGATGAACCAATCTTAGTTTTACAACTCCATAGTTGCTATCAAACTGTAAAATTGGTAAAAACAAACTGTAAAAGTTGATACTCACTTCTGGATATCTTTTAAAACTTTATTGTGGATGTACTATAGAAAAATACCTTTGTAATGAAAAATTTTTTTCTTAGGATGGGGAAATTCTTAATTTCACTTTTGGAAATATTTCTAAATCTTTTTTTATTATCTTTTATACGAACTCAAATTTTTAATCTTAAAATGCTATTTCTGGCATATTTTTATATGTTTGTATCTGAATTTTTATTATGAAGATCATTTTTGGGAGGAAAACGTGAAAGTACTAATTTATTCAGGGGAAATAATTATACACAAATGTATCACATTTATGATCTCTCTTGTTATTTTTTTTTCATTTTTCCATTTTTACAGAAAAATAATGAAAATGAATAGCCATTATATTTTAAAATATACCAAAGATCCAAAAAAAATTATTGGAAATTAGAAATTATACTTTTAAACTAACAATTTAGCATTTTTTAACCTTTTGTTTGCCCAATGTAATAAACTATTTATATTACTACAATAACTCAAGCTGTACTCACACACTAAGCATTCAGACAGAAGATATCCTGTGGTAAGAATCTTCTATTCATGTTGTTGAACCAATTTTACAGTTTGATAGCAACTACAGAGTTGTAAAACTGTAAGATTGGTTCAGCAATTGTTTAACCAATTTGGAAAATTGCTTTTATCTGTTTCATAAACAGATGGTAGCAATTTTTAAAATTGATTAATGAATAGGAATTGAAATATAACCAAGGTGATGATGTATCGACTATAAGACATGCTTGAAACAAGGACACTTCATGCAGTAATGTTAACTTACATAACAAGTTTGAAGACATTCTCAAATTATTGGTTGGAAACCCCAAAATTTGCAAAATTTCTAGGTTTCTAGGTTTCAAGGGTACTCCAGGATTACTTAGACCTATTGACTCAAAATCAAACTTAATAGGAAATTTGTACATGTAATAAACAACTTACATACCAATTTTGAAGACACAATTTATCAGCCAGAAACACAAAAATTCACAAAATTTCAAAGTTTCAAGGTGCATAACTCCAAAACCACTTGGCCCTAAGAAACCTGAATCCAACATGGCCTGAGTTTTGTGGTAAATAAGTTACATTCCACTTTTTCTATTCTATTAACAAGTTATCAGTAATTAACCCAAAAATTAGCAAAATTTCAAAGCTTCAAGGGGCATAATTTCAGAACCACTTCGACCTCTCCACCCCAATATCCAAATTTTGTGGTGAATAACTTACAAAGTTTGAAGACAATATGTAATTTTTTTTCAGAAATTATCAGTCGGAAACCTTGCGGGACAGATAGACAACCATTGAGGGTATAACATAATACCTCTCCATTTTGTGGCAGGGTATAAAAATTTAATACAAACTCTCTTTTGTTTTTTTAAATTGCCCAATTAAGTCAGCTTAGTCAATGGCTCCATAGAGAAAATGGCACATGAACGTAACCTTACTATCACAGCCAAAACTTTTACAACAGGGTTACAGATTTCATAAGCTGTTTAATATATTTAAGAAGTTTTATAATAGATATGAACATTTGATATCTACATATGGCATCTATTTACTCACAAACAGCTTATTACTAAGGGCATTTCTAATCCTCATTGTTACAGAAATGTTGTTAAAAAATGTAAGAAACTGATTAAAAATCCTGAAAACTGGGACAAAACTTACATTCTTTACCTGATAAGGGCTATCGACAAGATATTCTGATTGCATCCATTAAATTAGCTTTGAGATCTAGTGACCTGAACATTTTACACACATTCTGGTCCTCACTGATACTGCTGATGTCTACTGAAATATATGACGATTCTTGACCAAACCCTTCAGGGAGTTTTTGAGTTTAAATTTTCTTCTGTAGTGCGACAGTGTTCTCCCAGCAGACTAGGCTCCTCGAGTTAGCCGGCAGATTAGCGTCGAGCACCCCTTGACCCATCTTTTAAATTGTCTTTTTCTTTCCATTCAAGATTGTGGTCATAGAGTTAATAGTCCACCTGTATTGGATTTAATTTATATATTTATTATATTATAGGAAAACGGAACATATAAAGAGAAGGTTAGGGTACCCATAAACCTAGATGTTTCCTGTCATCCCTTTAATTACATGAATCCACATAAGAAATACATGCTTTAAATTGTTACTGAGGCCTCAGGAAAGATTAGTTCCTAACCCTCTTGAATTAAACTTTTATTATTATTACCGAATAATGCCTATTAAACGCCCTGGGGCATTGCTTTTTTCTGAAAAGGGGTAATTATTAAGACGAGCAAAATTGTTTCACAAGAGACTCTCAAGAGCCTATATCATTCACCTGGGTCATGGCTGACATGGACAGTCCAAATAATTTCAATAATAAAATGCCTTATTTTCAAGTATTTTAATAAGCCTTAAGCTATTTGCTTCAAAGCTGAACTATATTTCCTGATGGCAACAATTTTGGATTGGGTGATGACTTAATGGTCACTTTTTTTGAAAATATGTTTGGTTCAAATGGTTAAGAAGTTTCAGAGGAGATCTTTGAATGTGTTTGCCATAGGGTCCAATGTTAAACTTAGATCCCTGCTGGCACCCATCTTGGATGAGGTATGGACTAATGGGACATTTCTTAAGGGGAACCACCCAGGAGCTATTGCAACAAAGTTTGGATCCGTTGACAATGTAGTTTCAAAGGAGAAGATCTTTTGAATGCTTCCAACCAGGTCCAATGTTAAACTATGTTCACAGACACATTTTTCAAACAGGCCAACTAAGGAATTTTGTGACCAAGTTTGGTTTGAATAAAGATATTTTAATATGTTTTCCCATAGGGTCCAATGTTGGTGACAACCTTTGATGTGGTTGGAAAACTTGGGCATGTTCAATAAAATGTAGTCCTTGATATACTGTAAATACTGAACATTTCTGCAATTTAAACTTGTCCTCTTTCTCAAATCATTTTTGAAATATAAGACAAAATATATAAAATAATGAAAAAGTTGACCAATAAAGGGCAATAACTCCTATATGGGTATTTGAATAGGCATGTGGGAAGATCTTGATATGCTGAACATTTTTGCAATTAAACTAAGCCTCTATCACAAACTGTTGTTGAAATATAAGATGAAACATATAAAAACGTGAAAATTTTGACAATTAAAGGGCAATAACTCCTACGTATGAGTATTTGGATATTCATCATAATAGGCACATGGTGGATATTGGCAAGCTGAAATTCTGCAATTTAACTAAGCCTCTATCTCAGACTGATCATGTCATACATGTATAAGATAAAATATATAAAATCACAAAAAATGTGACTAATGAAGGGCAATAACTCCTATATGGGTACTGTATTCGACCTTATTAGCGCCCCTGATCAAATAAGCACCCCCTCACCATATTTCAAAGTCAAAATGCACAAGCGCCCCCTCAAAACTCCCTAACTGCCAAAATTTACTTATGTTTATTTGCCGATGTACGAATTTTGAGCAGGTAATTTCAAGAAACCGAATGTTTACATACCTCTCATGACTCCTGAGTAACAATATCTATTTATTTATGCCGAATTTGCGTGATTGATTACTATTTCTTTCTTGTTTTACCACGATTTTACAACTGGAAGTTGAAGATGCATTATAGAACCTAACAAGTGTGGACCCAAATTGATGTCTCGCCCGTCCCTTCATGGTCGCAAATTTGATGTGAATTCTCAAACTGACTAAATCAGAAAACTAAACATATTTGCTAGACTGTGAAATTGGGGTAAGTGACAAAGGCAAAAGAGCAGACTGTCATGAATCACCAAAAAAAAAATATCAGTGACCACTGATAGATACTGAAAAACCAAACATGTTCATTAGACCGTGAAAATGAGGTCAAGGGCTAAAGCCAAACAGCAGGCTGTCATGTTCCATTTAAGACAAACCCAAATACCAAATATTATTGACCTTACATTAAAAGATACTGGGAAACTTAACATGATCACTGGACCATGAAATTGAGGTCACAGACAAAAACCATATAGCAGACTGTCATATATGTCATATATAACCTATATGCTAAATATCATTGACATATCACTTATAGTTACTGAGAAAATGACCTAATCATTAAAAACTTAAAATGCTCACTAGACCGTTAAATTGAGGTCAAGGACAAAAGCCATGACAGACTGTCATGTACTATCTAAGACCAACCTACATACCAAATACCATTGACCTACCACTTATAGTTACTGAGAAACTAAACTAAGCACAAAAACTTAACATGATCACTGGACCATGAAATTGAGGACACAGACAAAAACCATATAGCAGACTGTCATGTACTACCCAAGACCAACCTATATACTAAATATCATTGACCTATCACTTATAGTTACTGAGAAAATGACCTAATCACAAAAAATTAACATACTCACTAGACCGTGAAATTGAGGTCAAGGACATAAGCCATATGACAGAATGTCATGTACTACCTAAAACCAACCTATATACCAAATATCATTGACCTACCACTTATAGTTACTGAGAAAATGACCTAATCAAAAAACTTAACATGCTCACTAGACCGTGAAATTGAGGTCAAGGACAAAAGCCATATGGCAGACTGTCATGTACTACCTAAGACCAACCTATATACCAAATATCATTGACCTACCATTTATAGTTACTGAGAAAATGACCTAATCACAAAAACTTAACATGAAAGTTTACGCCGCCCCCGTCGCCGCCGTCATACTTTGTACGCATATGTCTCGCTTTCCACGCCTTTCGTCGCGGGCGAGACAATAACAATGACGGTAGTGGCCACGCATAATTTCCGGTTTTGCCGATTCAATTAAGCACCCTCTTTTTTGAAATTTCTAAGCGCCCTGGGAGCTTATTGGGGCGAATACGGTATTTGGATTTTCTTCAAAATTGGCATGTTGGAAGATCTTGATATGCTGAACATTTTTTTTTTAATTTAAACTCCTTTTTTCAAATGAAACTTAACCTCTTTCTTTTGCAATACAGGATGAAATATATAAAATCACAAAAAAATTTGATCAATACGGGTCAATGACTCCTCTATGGGTATTAAGATTTTCTTCAAAATGTGCATGTGGGTAGATTTTAACATGCTGAACTTTTTTGCAAAGTACACTTAGCCTCTATGTCAAACTGTCTTTGAAATATAAGACTAAATACCTAAAATCACAAAAAAAAAAACAAGAGTGGACCCTAATAGATGTCTCGCCCGTCCCTGTTTGGTCACTAAAACAGTCATGTTCTACTTAAGAGCAACCTAAAAGCCTAATATCATTACCCCACCACTTACAGTAATTGAGAAACTGTTCAAATCAGAAAAACTTAACTATGTTCATTAGACCATGAAATTGAGGTCAATGTCAGAAGCCATATAGCAGACTGACATGTACTAACTAAGACCAAGCTATATACCAAATATCATTGACCTATAGCTTGTAGTTGATGAGAAACAGACTAAAGCAAAAAAACTTAACCTGGTCACTGGACCGTGAAATTGAGGTCAAGGTCAAAAGCCATATGGCAGACTGACATGTACTAACCAAGACCAAGCTATATACCAAATATCATTGACCTATACCTAGTAGTTATTGAGAAACATACTTAAGCAAAAAAAATTAACCTGGTCACTGGACCGTGAAATTGAGGTCAAGGTCAAAAGCAATATGGCAGACTGACATGTACTAATCAAGACCAAGCTATATACTAAATATCAATGACCTATACCTTGTAGTTGATGAGAAACAGACTTAAGCAAAAAAACTTAACCTAGTCACTGGACCGCGAAATATAGGTCAAGGTCACATGATTTTGTGTGCGCAAGATAGGGTTCTTCATAGGCTACCTATGGACCAAATATAAAGGTTCTTCAACAAAGGGTTCTATAAAATAGCTTGAGTTTACGCCGTCGCCGCCGTCGTCGCCTTCGTCGCCGTCATACTTTGCACACCTATGTCTCGCTTTCCGTGACTTTAATCGCGGGCAAGACAAAAACCAATAAAAGGGCAATAACTACTACATCTGTGCATGGATTTTCTTCAAAATGGACATGTGGGTAGATCTTTATATGCTGAACATTTTTTCATTAAACTTAACCTCTATCTCAATCTGTTTTTGAATATGGGACGAAATTTATACAATCGTGAAAAAATATGACAAATAAAGGGCAAGGACTCCCACATGGGTATCTGGATTTTCTTCAAAATGAGCATGTTGGTAGAACTTGATTTGCCAAAAATTTTTGCAATTTAAACTTAGCCTCTTTCTCAAACTGTTTTTGAAATAGGACTAATAATATATAAAATCACAAAAATCTAACCATTAAAAGGCAATAACTAGCTCCTATATGGGTATTTGGATTTTCTTCCAAATGAGCATATGCTGAACATTTTTGCAATCAAACTTAATCTCTATCTGTTATGTTTTTATTTTTTTAACAAGAAGCTCTCAAGAGCCTGTATTGCTTACCTGGGTCCTATGCAGGACTGTAATTCCCAACTGATGGTCCATCTTTGGTGGTGTATGTACATAAAAATCAGAAACTTTTTATAAAATTGAAATAAAATTGTTCAAGCAGTTTCACAGAGAAGATTTTTGAATGCAGTTTCCAAACTTAAGGGGCATATGTTAATTTACATTCCCTGCTGGCAGCTATTTAACATAAAACTTTGAAGAGGGTCACCCAAGGACTATCATATCTTTTTATGCATTTCCCATTGGGTCCAATTTTAAATAACAAAATACCGGAGTTACTGTTAATTTATTTTCTGCATATGGTTAAACTAAGGTTTACTACTAGTGGTCATGTCGGAAGACGGATAAGCACCAAAGTATTGAACTTGGTAAAAATCTCACAAGTTTCATTTATGAAATGTTTAAATTGAATCCAATCAGTGGTTTTCTATTATATCTTTGTATGCATTTCTCTTTAGGATCCAATTCATCAATGACGGCCATGTTGGATGATTGATCAGCACCAAAGTAACAAAACTTGGTCAGATTCTCATCATTTATGCAAAGTTTGGTTTAAATGTATTCAGCAGTTCTCTAGAAGAAGATCTTTTGTTAAATTAAGTTCACAGCTGGTGACAATAGGTCAGCACCTGACAGGCATCATTCATCTCTTGTTTGATTTAAATCCATTCAGCAGTTCTCTAGATCTTTTAGTGCATTTCCCATAGGGTCCAATGCTGTCGGTCATGTAAGATGATGGATCAGCACCAAAGTAAAAATACTTAGTCAGCAACTCATATGCATCATTAATGCCAAGTTTGGTTCAAAGCAATTCAGTGGTTTTTAAATGAAGTTCTTTGTATGCATTTTCTCATTGGGTCCAATGTTAAAATTTAGTTCCCCACTGGCGGCCATGTTGGATGACAGATCGGTACCAAAGTAGCAACACTTGGTCAACACCTCATAAGCATCATTCATGCCAAGTTTGGTTCAAATCCATTCATTTGTTCTCAAAAAGAAGTTCTTTGTATGCATTTTCCCATAGGGTCCAATGTTTATTTGTAGATCCATGCTGGGGGCCATATTGGATGACTGAACAGCAACAAAGTAACAACACTTGGTCAGCACCTCATAAGCATCATTCAATCCAAATTTGGTTCAAATCCATTCAGTGGTTCTCAAGTAGAAGTTCCTTGTATGAATTTTCCCATAGGGTCCAACGTTAAAATTAAGATCCCCGCTGGTGGCAATGTTGGATGACAGATCGGCACCAAAGAAACAACACTTGGCTAGCACCTTATAAGCATCTTTCATGCCAAGTTTGCTTCAATACATTCAGTGGTTCTCAAGTAGCAGTTCTTTGTATGAATTTTCCCATAGGGTCCAACGTTAAAATTAAGATCCCCTCTGGTGGCCATGTTGGATGACGGATCAGCACCAAAGTAACACAGGCTTTCTGAAAGTTGAAAAATTCTGCTGGTCATTTGGTCTGACAAGCAAGAAAAAATTGCTGGACCGAAAGTTAACTTGCCGGACCATTATGACGAAAATACGGAAAAAAAATCTTGTTTTCTCCGTTCTGGTTCTGATGTACAAAATAGGAAGTCAGCCATTTGCAATTTCGTAGTCAAAATTGGATAAATTAGCTTGTATTCTAAAGCAAAAATTTAATAAAGAAAGCAAGCAATGTTATAGTTTAAAGACCGGTTGAAAAATTTTCTATTGACATGCAAATAAACAGAGGCAACAACCAATGGACAGATGAAATCTCTTGCCGGTCCTCTGGTCCGACACGGATAATAATTCGCCGGTCCAGACTCAAAAATGCCGGTCAGGACTGACGGACCGGCACATTTCGGAAAGCCTGGTAACAACACTTAGTCAGCACCTCATAAGCATCATTCATTCCAAGTTTTGTTCAAATATATTCTGTGGTTCTCAGGAACACAGGGTCTATCGTTTAGGCATTTATTTTACCCGAATGCAAGGGACAATAAAAAAATCATAAAAATCAGTGAAGGCAATCTTGAGTGACTGACAGACGGACGGATGGAGGGACAGACAGACAGACGGACAGACAGACTGATTACTACAGAGCGTGCAATTTCATGGCGGGGCCCTAACAAGTTTACCAGGATGATAGTTATATTATCACAGAAAAAACATAATTTTCTCTGCAAAATGAAATATATATTCTTTAACTAGATTTTGACCTTTTGACCTCTGTGACCTTCACCTTTGACCTGACCTTAGTGAAATTTGCATGACTGTGTTCAGCTTCACCTGATCAATACACATACCAAATATGAAGGTCCTATCACATCTAGTTTAAAAGTTATGAGCCAGGTTAAAGTTGTGGACAGACAGACAGACATACAGGACAAAACAATATGCCCCCCGATCTAAAGATCCGGGGGCATAAAAATATGAACATTCTCTAGCTCAAGTTATGAATCAAATGGCCTATCATACATTTATTCAAATACCTGGCTACCTTTCCTGCAAAGTTGTTTCGATTGTCGCTTGCGCATTTATATCACTGAAGACAAGAAATTTGCTTGACGATAAAGACATTATCCATGCCATGTAAGTTATATTTTTGTGAGCAAATAGCTGTAAACAACATATATAAGCAAAATTTAACTAAGAACAATTGTTAATATCGTTGATAAACATTAGACATCTATTTATGTACATTACGACGCATTTTAAACTGGAGGGAAAAAAAAGAACAAGACAATATGAGCGGATGAAAGTTGAGATATATGAATTAAAAAATACATTTCCTTGTTAAAATTAGATAAAATTACCCTAAAGTTCATAATTTTTTAATCTAAAATACTGTGAATTCATTTTTATTCGTGGGGTACCAATTTTCGTTGTTTTCGTGGGTGTCCCCAAACCACGAATTCAAATACTAAACGAAATGTGATTTTCTTGTGCAAGTTTCAAACACAAAGAATGAACATAATGAAGGACCTGATCAACGAAGGTAATAAACCTTGCACTTGTACCTGAGCCCCAAACTAACAGATATATCCAACAATAAGTAAATATGCATTCTCTTGATATAATATAATAGCAGCAAAATAAGTTAAAATCCTTTATTTCCAAGTGTTTCCCAGTTAATAAATAAGCGTTAACTGGCTTCCTGTTTTGTTTATCAATTACGCTAAAGTGTTGATTTACAGTTAAGAAGTTTGGACAAGAACCATCTCACTTCAGTTTTTATATCATATTATTAATTAAACTTTTAAAGTTTAATTATGTTCTGCTGAAAAAGACATGTTTATTTTGCAATCAATACAGGTGTCTATTTATAAATAACGAATGGAGTACGGTTATGTCAGATGGTTACCTTATTACAAAATATCTACACATTATTATGAATTGTTAATTACAGGTGACACTTTAATTTACAGGTACAGTTCTGAATTTTGGTGTTTTGACATCAATACTGAAGGTACTGAAGCTATGAATTTTATAATCTTTATTTTATAACTTTAAATTACTTTTTTTTTTCGTGGAACAAGTGGCAATCCACGAATTTAAGTACACCACGAAATGTCTTTTTTTTCTCTACCCACGAAAATTGGTACCCACGAAATTAAATGAATTCACAGTATCTGTTTTGAAAGAATTTAAAGGGAAACTTTTACTTTAGATATGTTTAACATTTTCACTTTCTTCATTGTATAGGGCTTTTGAATAGTCAGCATTTGGAAAAGTATTTAAACCAAAAAAGTGGTGTAATCAATTTATCTATAAACTCATTTCAATTTAAATTTGCAATTCCAGTGATTGCAAATCTTGTGCCACCATTATTGAGAGATAACAAG
The DNA here is from genome assembly GCA_002080025.1 of Modiolus philippinarum. Taxonomy (NCBI): domain Eukaryota; kingdom Metazoa; phylum Mollusca; class Bivalvia; order Mytilida; family Modiolidae; genus Modiolus; species Modiolus philippinarum. Next base: position 67,609 of record MJUU01002855.1, on the reverse strand, counting down.
TAGTGTAAATGGCCAAAATTTGTGGAATTTAATGGGACTTACAAAAATCATATTTATAAAGTTGATTTGTTACATGTAGCACACTGTTACACAATCGCAGTTAAAAAAAACTTTGGAATTTCATAATCCCATAGGGAATGCATTTTCCAATAGGATTTCACTATTTCCCATGGAATTTTGAAATATTCCTATGGGAGCAAAATATTCCTATTGGATTATTATGAAATGCCGTGTGAAATAATAATCCCATGGGAAAATGCAAGTCCCATGGAATTTTTTTTAAAATCCAATGGGAAACTGTGAAATCTCATGAGAAACAACATTATATCCCATGAGATTTTGAAATTGCTCTAGATCTGTTTTTCAAAATGCTACTGTAAAACAAGATGTGTTTTGTGAAACACTTATGCCCCTGGGTAGAAGTAAAGAAAAAGCATTTAGCAATTTTGAACAATGAATGTCCTTCTGACAAAATAATTTGTAGAAATAAATTCTGGTATCAACAAAAAGTTTAATCACATCAAATGATGATTGCAATTGGATGCAAACACAGAAGTCACCCAAATGAACCCTTCCAATCATTATCCAAGCATTATTACGAAAACAATTTTCATCCGCCCTTTTTGGAACATTTATAGCCAACTCATTGTATTCTGTCTATCAGTGTTATCAGTACTTTGATTACACCAGGGATCATCAATACTGGTTCCCCAAAAGTGGAGGAATACACAGGAGAGAAGAAATGAAATAATAGATATTTTTAGTAACATCCCTTATCATTGACCTTATGCTAAGATATAGTGATCTTATGCTAAGATATAGACTAACAAATATGATTTTGTCAAGTCCCATGAAATTCCGCACATTTTGGTTATTCACACTCTTTTGTAGCTCTCAAAAATGGCGGCACCAGATTTGCAATCACAGGAATTGCAAATTTAAATTCGAATGGGTTATCTATTTATAAAGTGAATAGATGATATAATTATTTGAAATGGGGTTAATAACAGAGTTGTCAAGAGCCGAAGTCCACAAGACAAAAAGACAAATCAGGTGGAAACCACCAAAAAATTGTCGATCACAATGGTCCTGACTTGGTACAGGCATTTCAAAAGAAATAGCGGGTAAAACTGGTTTTATGGCACGCCAAACCTCCCCTTCCATTGCGGTGGTGTCTGGTAGCAACTCAACAGCAATTGCTATTGAAAGGTAGAGACAGTTAAAAGAAATGACCATCCTAGTGCTAAGTGAAAAAAGAATCTTGAATCAGAGTTCGGACCGAAACTTCAAATTTTTCTACAAGGAACTGATATCTATTAAAATACATCTAAATGATTGTATGAGACAGAATTTTTTGAAGCCTTTATAAATAAGGCGGTCACAGAGATAAGTATGTCCAATGAGATAGTCTGTATTATTTTTGCTAGCTCTCGCATAACGAATCAACTGTGAAACATACATCCCGTAAGCAGGAAAAAATGGAATATTACTGCCTATGTTAGGGAAATTCATTATTTTGAAATTTTAATCGTCCCTTTTGTCGTAAATTTTAGTGCTGAGATGACAATTTTTGTCATATTTGAGATAAGTCCAAAAAAGATGCAGATCTAGTGGTTTCTTCCTCCTGTCTCCTTTCTTCAACCCCTTTCCTTCATCCCGCCCCTTTCTCGAAGTCAGCCATTACATGTAACATTAGTTTACATCAATCATTCACTGTTAACACAGTCAATACTCATTATTAAATGTGCACTATGGAAAAAGTATAAATCAAGGCCGAAGTCAGAGTTTACTATATTGTTACAAAGTCAATATGATTAAGTACTGACTGTGTTGAAAGCCTTTTAATGTATAACATTATGTTTATTTCAAAACGTGTTTATTATAGATGCTACGGTGTGCAGACACCACAGGATAGGGTGTATTTCAGTTGATCATTTCATACATCTTATCAACACTTGTAATAAATTCACATTTATTTGATGAGAACCTAATGTCTTATTGTATTTTTATTACACTTTATGACAGTGTCTTATTGTATTTTTATTACACTTTATGACAGTGTAACGGATGACCTTGAGAAAGGGGAGGGAGGAAGGAGAGGGGATGGAGGGAGACAGGATGCTGGAGAAATGAAATTAAAGGGCAGGAGAAAGAGAAAAGGGAGAAATGAAATGAAAATGAGAACAGGGGGGAATGACAGATGGTGTGAGAATAGAGACACGGGGCGGGAGAAAGGAGAAAAGAAAGGGACAAAGGAGAAAAGAAAATGAAAGTGAGAACGGAAGAAAGGAGAATGGATAACGGAGAGGAGCGATAGGAGAAAGAAGCAAGAAGAGGGAGAAAGGAGAAAGACACTCCAGTCCACCTTGTCCTTTATATAAAAAAATCTCATAAGTTGCTATTTTGAATGTAAGGAAAGAAATGTAATACTACAAACTACAACACCAATGCAGCATTTGTGAGAAGAAGTTCCATCCAAACTTCGTAGACATTAAAAGTCAACACACACACGAGGATACTTTTATATGCACTATTTGTTGCGCTTGTATTGGTACAAAATTCAATCTACAAAGTTAGACGCCTTTTTCCTTTTCAGTTCACTTTCATATGTGGTGAAATCTAACTCCTTGTTAGTTATCATCGGAACGCTTTGGAAATTATGTTGATCGCGATCTTTTCCCAAACTTAGAGAGCCATACAGAGCTCTTCCGCTTGGTTGGTATGTTTGCCTTGTGCTGGATTTTATATATATCGTTCAAACTTGAGATACTATAATTCTACGCTTGAGTAGAAAATGACAAAAGACAATTATTTTTTCATGAAATTACATCAAAGTGTTCTAAAGTAATGCCCAGAAACTAACATCTTATATATATTCTATTGCGTACCCGTGAGACTATGAACTTTGATTTTCTTTCATCAAAATCAATAGTGTCTTTACCACATGGTTAGTCTCATAAAATTCATTCAAAATGTTCAGACGTTACACGAAACCAATTTTTTTTGTGGAATGAAAACCGAAAGGACTGATGGACGGAATGGACCTAATTCTATGATTCTCTTCAAAGGGGGAATGGCAAATTATATTTTTTTTCTTCTCATGTATTAGTCACAAAATTAATTTCTCAGCGTAGGCCTTGCTTGTCCTCCAATCATCCGGGCAGGAAATCGTCTAATCATGTTTTGGTAATTATTTTGGAATTTGTTAATGCGTAGAGTATTGGTATTTCAATATTTTAGCAGGTAATATCATTTGGGCAAATTAGAAGCAGTATTTTTTACAGATACAACGTTTATTTCTAGTAAAAAGAAAATTCGACGACATGCATTTATCGTGCTTGAAACGACTTGCACACAAATCTACATGATGCATTGAAAAATGCAATATCAGCAATGACACTGTATTCATTTTGCTAGAGAATGCACCCACCCTCAACTCAAATAAGCATTAATGAATATGAAAATGAAATGTTTTTTCCTACCTTCAGTCAGAACAAAGCTGAAGTTTTCATTCTGTTACTGTTCATCCATTCCGGAAAGGGTAATAATTTCTGTTCTCCTAAGTACTTTTATGCGTGAACGATAGACCCTGTGAGGAAGAAGTTCTTTGTATGGATTTTCCCATTAAGTCAAATGGTAAACTAAGTTCCCCATTGGCAGCAATCTTGGAAGAGGTTGGAAAACTGTGTTCAATAAAATGTAGTCCCTGACATGCTCAACATTTATGTAGTTTAAACTTGACCTCTATCTCAAAGCGTTTTTGAAATATAGGACAAAAAGTATATAAAATCTAAATGGCACCAGGGTGCACAAGCCGAGTTGCAACTTCATATATCATGTGACCAAATTAAATTGGACTTTTGAAAGTAATTGTTCACAACCCAAATATTTCTTTATTTTCTATCTTATTATCTTACCAACCTAAAATAACACGAATTCTTAGAATTCAAAAGGTCAAATATCATCAGGAAACCAAATTTTTATGATATTTTCATTCTATTTTTGGTCACTGTGACCTTGACCTTTGACCCACTTTCTCCAAAATAAAAAAGTTCCTCCTACCTTGGTATCCAACCATATACCAAAGTTTCATTTCAATTATGTAAACTTTTTTCGAGTTATTATCCAGAAACCAAATTGTTCTGAAATTTTCAGTCTATTTTCAGTCACCGTGACCTTAACATTTGACCTACTTTCTCCAAAATCATTAGGCTTCCTCCCTTTTGGTATCCAACAACATATCCATGTCGTATCCATGTTTCATTTAAATTGGAAGTAAACTTTTCGAGTTATCATCAGGAAACCAAATTTTTAAGATATTTTCATTCTATTTTTGGTCACCGTGACCTTGACTTCTGACCTACTTTCTCCAAAATCAAAAAGATTCCTCCTTTCTTTGTACCCAACATTATATCCAAGTTTCATTTGAATTAGATGAAAACTTTTGGAGTTATCATCCAGAAACCAAATTGGTCTGAAATTTTCAGTCTATTTTCGGTCACTGCGACCTTAACCTTTGACCAACTGTCTCCAAAAATTAATAGGGTTGCTCTCTTCTTGGTATCCAACAATATATCCAAGTTTCATTTCAATTGGAGTTATCATCCTGAAACCAAATTAAAAAAAAATTTCAGTCTATTTTTGGTCACTGTGACCTTGACCTTTGACCTGCTTACTCAAAAATCAATAGGCTTCCTCTCCTCCTAGCACCTAACAATATACCCAAGTTTCATTTCAATTGGCTGTAAACTTTTTGAGTTATTATCTGGAAACTAAATTTTTCTGAAATTTTCAGTCTATTTTGGGTCACTGTGACCTTGACCTTTGACATCCTTTCTCCAAAATCAATAGGGTTCCTCCCCTCCTAGTACCCAACAATATATCCAAGTTTCATTTCAATTGGATGTACACTTTTCGAGTTATCATCAGGAAATCAATGTTTACGCCCGCTTGCCCCCAACACCAAACCAATAGAAGAGTTCAACTTCGTTGCAACTCGGCTAAAACTCACTAAAAATTTGACCAATAAAGGGCCATTACTCAAATATAGGTACTTGTTTTTTTTTCAATATTTCCATATGGGTAGATTTTAACATGCAGAACATTTTTGCAATTTAAACTTGACCTGTTATAGTTTTTTAATAAACAAGTGATGACCCTAAAGGATGTCTCGCCTGTCCCTGCTGGACTCTAAATTGATGTAAAATCTAAGTGAACTAATCAGAAAAGTGAACATGCTCACTAGACTGTGAAATTGAGGTCAAGGACAAAAGTCACCTGCCAGACTGACATGTACTACCCAAGACCAAC
>MJUU01002855.1:35217-45627 GCA_002080025.1 Modiolus philippinarum | reverse complement strand
ATCAATACGTTAATTGGAGAGAAAACAGTATTCGTCAAGTTAATTACATGTGAAACACAAGACTCCCGACACTACATTGGATCTCTACATGACGGTACTTAGAAAAAAAGTTTTTGTTGAAATTTCTATTTCTCTATTTTGTAACTAAGAGTCCCGCAAAAGTTTACATTTCACTTTTTTTCATCAGACACATGTTAGAAATATTACCAAATGGCATATTTCGATGGTGGCATTTAAGAATTTAATGGTTAAAATCTAAAATTGCATGATTTTTACGTACTAATCCAAGTTATTTCGTTTCAGAAGAGATAAAATACGTTTATCCCAGACTATCAAAATAGAATACCGAGTACTCGAGTACCGATTTTGCTAATCGATACTCGGAATGTCCGAGCGATACTCGAGTACTCGAGTACTCGTTGACATCCCTAATAATTTTCATTTTGTGGTTTACATTTTCATGGGGAATCACTTGAATTGCTTTTGGAATCCAAGATAAGAGTTTAGATTTTGACTTCAGTGCCAAGTTTGGTAAATTTCCTGAAAATGTCAAAGACCAATAATTTTTGAAATTCTAACATGAAATCATACAATTAAGCAACTCTTTAATGTCTTCAGCTAGTATAAATACTTTAACCTCAAAAATATCATTCTTATATTGGTAAATTTCCTGAAACTCTCAAAGACCCATTACTTTCTGGAATTTTAACTAGCAACCATATCTTTTTTGGTGTCTTATTTTATCAGTGATCACTTTCAATAGTCAGATTGCAAAAAACTTTGATTCTAATTTTGGTAAATTTACTGAAATTCTCGAAGACCTGTTATTTTAGGAATTCTACCTAACAATCATATCTTTTTCAATTCCTAACAGTAATTATGATTATTTTCAATAGTCAGATTGCAAAAAACTTTGATTCTTATTTTGGTAAATTTCCTGAAAGTTTTAAAGACCTGTTATTTTTTGGCATTCTACCTACCAACCATATATTTTTCCATTCCAAACAGAAAAGATGATCATATTCAAAAGTCATATTGCAAAAAAAATGTTGATTCTGATTTTGGTAAATTTCCTAAAAGTTTTAAAGACCTGTTATTTTTTGGAATTCTACCTAGCACCCATACCTTTTTCAATTCCTTACATTACCAATCATTGTATGAATTCAATAGATAGACTGCAAAAATCTTCTGCTCTTGTAAATTTACTGAAATCCTCGAAGTATTTTGGGGGAATTCAACCTAGCAACCATACCCTTTTCAATTCCTTACAGTAACAGTGATTGTTTTCAATAGTAAGACTGCAAAAATATTTGATTATGGTTTTGATAAATTTCATAAAACTCTTAAAGTCCAGTATTTTGGGGAATTCTATCTAGCAACTGTGTCTTTTTAAATTCCTTACAATAAATGGAATTGTTTTCAATAGTAAGACTGCAAAAATCTTTCATTTTAGATTAAATTCCTATATATACGTTTTCAAAACTTTAGTGTGGGTCCAAAAAAGGTGATCGAATGGGGGATTGCAATCTATGATTGACCTTTTTTCATTTCATATATTTCAAGGCCTATAAACATCTTATGCAAACTAAAGGAAAACTTTAGAGAAAACGGTTTCCCGCCAAAATTTTGAGGTCTTCATACCTGTCAACCCTCCCACTTTCGGCGGGTCACACCCGCAAAACAGCTAAAAATTTGAATATGACCTGCGTCCGACTTATCACCCGTGCGGGTCATAGAAATCACCACCATTCGAAAGTTTTGACCCACAATGACCCCCATTCCCTTAAAAATATATAAATCCAAAAATAATGACTATAGGTTGCTTAATTTAAACCTAATTATCCACATTGAAGCGTTAATTGGACCTAATTAACGGATTAGCCTTCCCGTTAAATAAACACTTTTCTGGAAATGTTTACCTTCAATGAACTAATTAACCTGGTCAATCAGGCTTCACCTGTATGATTATTGACAATGAATTGTCCTTGAAATAGGATTTTGCATACTGTCAGATCTTTTTTACTCCCAACTTTTGTGATTTTTTTACGATTGTTTATATTTGCAAAAACCATGTCTGGTTATCTCCCTTTTTATTTTTTCTTGTTTTCCTATTTGATATTTTTTAATCAATTCTGAGATATTATGCTGTTCTCCAGCAATTATTTTATAAATAAAGGGCTACGCCGAGCGCAGCATGATACGACCCCAGCATGTCGACCACTGAAATTTGAACAAGTGTAAACTAAAATGAATGTGGACACAGTAATTTGCTGGACACAAGGACCTTGACACATAAATTGACTGGACATAAACTTGTGAATATAATCAAAGTGCTGATTATTTATTTATTCCTGTCACAGGAATAAATGAGAGTGGGACCAATCATAAAACTATACAAATTCCCTTTTGTATGTGTTGTGGCATTATTTAGAAAGAGTCTGCTATTATTTGTATTTGTATTTCTATGTGTTGTGGCATTATTTAGAAAGAGTCTGCTATTATGCGATGACCAATAATTCATTTTGGTTGTTCAGATCAAAAATGTAACTCAGTTTCTCATTCAAAACCACTCATGTGAAGACAAATTAAGTTGTGTTATTTTTAGAAAATCTGCCATGTTAATCTGACATAAAGCTTCCAAATGCACATATTGCTCCTTGTGAATCTGGGTGCTGATTATCTGTAAAAATATTTTTCCCATTGATAGTCATATGGTATAGGACCCACAGTCGTCATGCAATTTTGTAAGGAGCTTATTCAAAGACCATTGTAACTAAATTTGGTTCTAACTACTACTTTTTTTGTGTTGTATATGAAGTGTTTTGTGGGCATGTAGTGTCTTTGGTCTTCTGTCTTGTGTTCTTGCTTTTGCCTAGTCTCTGGACTTTGCTTTACTAGTATGTAATCTTGTGCTTTGTTCCTACGGTATTCTACTGTCATTGTCACTTAATGATTTTAGAATGTATTTTCCCACAGGTTTTAATGTTAAATTAGTAATTCCCGCTGGCAGCCATCTTGAGTAGGATTCTGACCTGCAGGACACAATTTTAATAAAGACAAACAAAAGGACCATTATGGCCACATTCGGTTTCAACAGTTAAAATACCGCCCAATATCAAACTACAATGTAGGTTCACTGCTGATGGAACTCCTGGATAGGACATAGGCCTGAAGGACACAGTTTTAACTAGATCCATCAAAGGACTGTTGTGTCAATGTTTGGTTCCAACATGGTCAAATAATATCACACATTTTTTATACACAATCTGATAGACAATTTTTAAACAGACCCATTTTGATCAAGTTTAGTCCATATTGCCTCAAGTTTCTTTGAAAAGGTTTCCTAGAAGGAAATTGCTCCCTTTTTTCCAATTAACGTTGGTGCAACTGCATATATCAGACACACTTTAGAGACATTTCTTGGGACAAGAAACACACAAGGAAACAGATAACATTCAACCAGAAAATGTTAGAAACGTAGGTCTGAACAACAAGTCAAGTTTGGAATCTGATAGAGTGTAGGCTCAATAGGTATTCAATAGATTATTAAAAGTTCAACAAAACAAAAAGTAAAAAATGAAAATATCCAGATATTATTTCAGACAATTTGCAAGATATTCCGTTATATTGGGGTATTTCAGGGTAAACATAAATATCTTACAGCCATTATCAATACAATGGAGAATTATACAAGAGAGGTACATTGTAGTTGATGGTTGCAAGTCATTGTTAATGTTGAGTGACTGCTAAATAAACATAATAGAACAAAATACTTGTGGAAACTGTACACAGAAGACAAACAAATTATCATTGGCTAAAGAGCTAACATTGTGAGTTAGGCTACAAGTAGAAATCTATTATAAGGTGCGGCTTCGCCTTAGCTCTTTAGCCGATGATAATATATAATGCATGCACACGCTTAGAGTATTAATCACGTAATATGGTGGTCATGTGATGGATAAAATTGGACAATGTATCATTCGCCAAGCACGTGTTCGTTAATTTCCTCACCCGATTTTTTTGTTTGTTTGTTTTCTGAGTTTTCTTCTTGTGAAGAAATTGATTTAAAATATCAAATAAACCCTCGAAATCCATTGCTTATAAATATTTTGCACCACAGCGGTCAGATTATTGTGAAGGCATTGGGACTTTTTTTCTATCGCTTCACAACCTACCAATTGTGCATCCGATTTGATTTCGTAGTACTGTCCATTGAATCTTATCATGACAAGGGAAGCTGTTGCATCCGCAACACTTCCAAAAATTAGACCTTTTAATCCCTTATTCAGCTAGGATATCATAAGAGCTAAGAAATTCTGTTGACTACCAATTAAAATCTTACATTAAGAGAAATCAAAAGAAAAAACTCAGATTGAAATCCAATGTAAAATATAGATTTCACATATTTTAAAATATTACAATTTGGCCCCTTTGACCCATTATACCTTGGAAACCGAAGAGCAACGCAAAATATACTGCCATATTACTGAAAACTTACAATGAGAATAATCCATAGATGAAAATCCCATCAAAATCTAATGAAAAATAAAAAGATTTCACATATTTCTAATGTTTATAATTTTGTCCCCTTTTACCCCTTATAGCTCAAAAAACAGTAAGAGCTACGTCAAATCCATTGAAATACCTCTGGAAGCTTACTTAGAGAGGAATTAAAAAGAAAAAAATACCATCAAAATCTGATGAAAAATAAAGATTTCACATATTTCCTTTAACTGCAATTTTAGCCTCTTTGACCCCTTATAAGTCGGAAACAGAAAGAGTTACACCAAATCTGATGACATCTTGCTGAAAGCCTACAATGAGAGGAATATAAAGAAAAAAATCCCATTGAATACAGCTGAAAAATAAAAATTTTAGGTAATCTGCACGTTTGCAATTTTTGCCCTGTTGGGCCCCTTATAGTTTGGAAAAAGTTATCAAAAATTTGATGGTACAGCTCTATGTTAATTTTTCATGAGGAATCCACTGCAAAAAACTGCATCAAAATCGGACTAAAAATTAAAAAAATAAAATTTTTGAAATTCCCCCCATTGGGCCCCATTTATCTCGTGAACGGTACATGCCACATAAAATCCGTTGGCATACTACTGATTGCAAATTTCCTCAGGAGGACACTGAAAGAAACCCCATCAAAATCCGATAAATAATAAAGATTCTACAGTCAGATAAGAGAAAACATCAAATTTAACCCTTTTTGGCCCCTTTTTTAAAAACAGGTGGGCCACAATAACCAACACTGAGCCAAGGCTTCCTTTTGTGCCAAGGAACATTGTCTTAAAATTTCATAAAGATTGATCTAATGGAACTTAAGTTATTGACCAAAAACAAAAGTGTCTACAGACAACGACGACAACGACAATGACAACGCCAACGCCAACGATGACGACAACGACGACGACAGCACCATACCATTATACGACCTCAAAAATTTTTGCAGTCATATAATAAAAACCAAATATAACAAACAAAGACATAAACTAGAGGCTCACCTGAGCCTGTATTGCTCACCTGGTTAACATATGCCCATTTTAGAATGTGTGTATATTAAGTGTATGTTTAAAGGAAATCTTCATTCCAAACAGTAGTCATGGAACAATCCAAATTAAAACAGTGTTTGAAGGACCTTCTATACATCATTCATACACAGTTTGGTTAGAATTGGCTTCTAAAGCAGTTTAAAAAAAGACGGTTAAAATGCAATTTCCCATAGACTTCAATGCAAAACTATGTGCCACCAATGCCGCAATGTTATTGCCACCACTGCCACCCCATCATTACGAAATGAGGAATTTTTGTAGAGAACCTTTGAGTCATCATTCATATAAAGTTTCAAAACATTTGGCCTTGTAGTATCAGAGAAGATATTTGAAAATCGGCCAATTAGAAAAAAGAATTGCTTCTGGCAGCCATGTTATTTGACCAATCAGCAAGAAATGAGGAAACTTTGTAAAGGACCTTCCATACATCATCCATGCAAAGTTTGGTTGGAATTGGTTCAGTGGTTTCAGATGAGAAGATTAAAATGTGAAATGTTAACGATGGACAACGGACACCAAGTGATGGCAATAGCTCACATGGCTTTCAGCCAGGTGAGCTAAAAAGTGAAACGAAAATTTTGTGTAAGCATATTACATTAAATACAAAATGTGTCTCTCCCCCAAAATGTGGTAACAAATGGCCTTGTACAGGATTTTCAGAATTCTGTTATTAAATTTTTGTCAAATTTTCTGTTTTTTAGTAATGGTGGAAGTCATGTTTGGTATTGGTTGGGGTGATGAACCATAATTCCTAAAGGGAATCACAAATGTATTGTTTGTACAAAGTTTGGTAGCAATTGGCCCAACACAGGATTTTTCTGAATTTTTTTGTCAAATTTTCTGTTTTCAGTATTGGTGGCAACCATGTTTGGTGGCAGTTGGGGTCACAAACCATAAGTCTTAAAGGGAATCATAAATATATCATGTACCCAAAATTTTGTAGCAAATGGTACTTTACATGATTTTTACAATTTTTTTTATTGAATTTTTCGTCAAATTTTCTATTTTTAGTAATCATGGAAGCCATGTTTGATATTGGTTGCGGTCAACAACAATTCTTAAAGGGAATCACAAATATATTCTTTTCCTAAAGTTTGAAAGGAACTGCTCCTTTACAGGATTTTTCAGAAAGTTTTTATTGAATTTTTTTGTCAAATTTTCTATTGTTAGTAATGGTGGTGACCATGTTTGATGGCGGTTGGGGTCATCAACCATACTTCTTTAAGGAAATCATAAATACATCATTTACCCAAAGTTTCGTAGTAAATGGCCTTATAGNCCCCAAAATGTGGTAACAAATGGCCTTGTACAGGATTTTCAGAATTCTGTTATTAAATTTTTGTCAAATTTTCTGTTTTTTAGTAATGGTGGAAGTCATGTTTGGTATTGGTTGGGGTGATGAACCATAATTCTTAAAGGGAATCACAAATGTATCCTTTACCCAAATTTTAGTAGCAGTTGGCCTTTTACCAGATTTTTTCTTGAATTTTTTGTAAAATTTTCTACTTTTATGTAACTGTGGCAGTTATGTTTGATATTGGTTGGTATCATCAACCATAATTGTTGAAGGGGATCATTAATGCATCATTTCCCGAAAGTTTGGAAGTAATTGGTGCTTTACAGGATTTTTCAGATATTTCAATTGTATTTTTTGTTGATTTTACCCATGTTCTATTTTTAGTAACGGCGAGCATGCTGGTTTGTCGGCAGATGTAACTTCGAAAGTAGACATCCTAAGGATGATTGTTGCTAAGTTTGTTTCCAAGTGGCCTAGTAGTTTCAGAGAAGATTTTTGAAAAAGTTTACCAACGATGGACACAAAAGTGATGGCAATAGCTCACATGGTCCTTTGGGCATGATAAGCTAACAAAGTCAGTGGAGTATCACTGAGGGATGGAGGAAAATAATCTCCATTACCAAATGAGATGTTCACTTAATAATGCAACTGTATATCAAATATATGTATCACTGGCGGTTCCTGTGGGACTGACCTGATCACAAACTTGAACATGAAAAATATTCAAACTCAGTGATGAATGACTGAGGGGCAGGACTAAATCTCCACAGAAATTAGATGTTCTAATGGTTACGCATCTGCACACCACTCACAATGACCAACTGTAAGGCGATGTTTGTTCCCAACTGGCATAGTAGTTTTAGAGAAGACTTTTGAAAATTCATGACAAAATGTATCAATGTAACAATCTATTTTGCTAACTTTTTACTTTGTATCAACTCATGAGAGATATTCCATCTTTTTTTCTCTTTTAAGGCCAGGCTATTTGTATTTGATTTATGTGAGCAATGCATATCTGAGAAATTATCAATAAAAATTTAAACCAGTGTACTCACTTCATAAATAAAGCTATAGCCTTTTTCATTGAAGGACTTGTTTGTACAGGAGCATGTACTTTACTACTTGGCAATTTTTGTTAGTCATTATTATACCCATCCATATGGATGGGGTGTAAAAAAAACTAAGTCCTAATTTAAAAAAAAATTGGGCAGCACAGCCCCTGGCAAAATGGCTCTTTTCACACNCCCCCCCTTTAATCAAATCCCAGGCCTTTAAAGTTTGGGCAATAAGAGAGAAAATATACAAAGAAGTGGGGCAGTTCTCCTTATCCTAAAAGAACATACTTCTTTGCAAAGCGATAGGTTTATACTAGAATAAAAATTTGTCACCTACCTTACTACATTTTGTAGTTACCTTGAATTTATTGAAAGGAAACAAATCTCATTAAAAGCTGTAGTGGGCGGCATAGGGACAGAAGTTTGTGTAATGTGAAGTTTTATAAATTATAAAGGTAAGAGTTCCATTTTGTCTATTCAACATTTACATGTATGTTGTCAAATTCAACAATATTATCACATTTTCCGGACTGTAACCGCACACGTGCAAAAGACAAAGGCGCTAAAGACGATCCAGCTACCTATCCCAATCGTAAAGCAATAACTAATAAGTGTTTTAAGTATGTGAGGTGCATCCAGCAGTGTGAAAATTTCGTTATTTTATAACATCGAATCTACACCACTTGCCTTCGACCGTTGTCCATGTGAACGCCGGGCTTTGCTTAAACGAAGCTCTACACACCGCGTAAAACGTTTGTATGATAGTTGTTACTGTATGCTGACACGGATTAGACATAAATTAGCAAAATCAATGCCGGATACGATTACGTATTTTTATCCGGATTTCATCGATATATACAGCTTTGGTACGGAAGAATCTAAGAAATACTTCGGTCTTAATTAACACAAGTTAAAACAACAAACAAAAGAAAAAAAGAAACTATATTCTGGAAAGAATAAACTGTTTTGAATGTATTTCCAGTAGGGTCCAATGTTAAACTATGCTCCACGGTGGGGCCATCTTGGATTTCAGATTGGCAAAAAAAACAACAGCTTTGTAAAGGACCATTTAAGGAACATTTCTGGAATGAAACATTTTCACTGGCTTCTAAGGCTTCTGAGAAGAAGACCTTTTAAAATATTCCCCATAGGGTCCAATGTTAAACTATGTTCCTCGGCAAAAAAAACAACAGCTTTGTAGAGGACTATCCAAGGGACATTTCTGGAATGAAACATTTTCATCTTTTTTTTTTGGTTTCTCAGAAGAAAACCTTTGAATATATTACCCATAGGGTCCAATGTTAAACTATGTTTCCGGTGGTGGCCATCTTGGATTTCAATTGCCAAGAAAAACAATAGCTTTGTAGAGGACCATCCAAGGAACATTTCTGGAACGAAACATTTTCAATGGCTTCTTCGGTTTCTGAGAAGAAGACCTTTAAAAATATTCCCCATAGGGTCCAATGTTAAATTATGTTCCTCGGTGGCAGCCATCTTGGATTTCAGATCGACAAAAAAAAACAATAGCATTGTAGAGGACCATCCAAGGAACATTCCTACAAAGTTATGGTTCAATTAGTCCCATTGTTTCTGACAAGAAGATCTTTGAAATTCAGCCAATCAGAACACATTATTGGCCCTGGCAGCCATCTTGAATTTTCAATTAGCACAAAAAACAACAACTTTGTAGAGGTCCTTCCAAGGAACATTCCTGCCAAGTTTGCTTCCAATCTGCCTTGTGGTTTCAGAGAAGAAGACTGAAATATGAAAAAGCTAACGACGATGGACGACGGACGCCAAGTGATGGCAATAGCTCACATGGTCCTTTGGACCAGGTGAGCTAACAACAACTTTCTAGAGGACCATCCAAGGAACATATCTGCAATGAAACATTTTCACTGACATCTATGGTTTCTGAGAAGANAAAAAAAACAACAGCTTTGTAAAGGACCATTTAAGGAACATTTCTGGAATGAAACATTTTCACTGGCTTCTAAGGCTTCTGAGAAGAAGACCTTTTAAAATATTCCCCATAGGGTCCAATGTTAAACTATCTTCCCCGATGGCGGCCATCTTGGATTTCGGATCGGTAATAAAAACAATTTTGTAGATGACCATCCAAGGAACATTTCTGCAATGAAACATTTTCATTGCCTTCTATTGTTTCTGAGAAGAAGACCTTTGAAAACATTCCCCATAGGGTTTAATGTTAAACTATGTTCCTCGGTGGCAGCCATCCTGGATTTCGGATTGACCAAAAAAACAATAACTTTGTAGAAGACTAGAAGAGCATCCAAGGAACATTTCTGCAATGAAACATTTTCATTGGCTTCTATGATTTCTGAGAAGAAGACCTCTGAAAACATTCCCCATAGGGTCCAATGTTAAACTATGTTGCTCGGTTGCGGCCATCTTGGATTTCGGATTGACCAAAAAAACAACAACTTTGTAGAGGACCATCCAAGGAACATTTCTGCAATGAAACATTTTCATTGCCTTC
>MJUU01002855.1:12929-23636 GCA_002080025.1 Modiolus philippinarum | reverse complement strand
GACATGTACTAACCAAGACCAAGCTATATACCAAATATCATTGACCTATGGCTTGTAGTTATTGAGAAACAGACTTAAGCAAAAAAACTTAACCTGGTCACTAGACCATGAAATTGAGGTCAAGGTCAAAGCCATATGGCAGACGGACATGTACTA
The DNA here is from genome assembly GCA_002080025.1 of Modiolus philippinarum. NCBI lineage: Eukaryota > Metazoa > Mollusca > Bivalvia > Mytilida > Modiolidae > Modiolus > Modiolus philippinarum. The sequence continues at coordinate 23,480 of MJUU01002855.1, read as the reverse complement.
ATCAAGACCAAGCTATATACCAAATATCATTGACTTCTAGCTTCTAGTTATTGAGAAATGGACTTAAGCAAAAAAACTTAACCTGGTCACTGGACCGCGAAATATAGGTCAAGGTCACATGATTTTGGGTCCGACAGATAGGGTTCGCCGTAAGCTACCTATGGACCAAATATAAAGTTCCTACATCAAAGGCTTCTGTATTAAAACTTGAGTTTACGCCACCGTCGCCGTCATACTTTGCACGCCTATGTCTCGCTTTCGCGACTTTCGTCGCGGGCGAGACAAAAATTGAATAAAACCTGGACAAAATAAATCACATTTTTGTTTTTGGTATTACTTGAGTAAATTTCCATGAAAAACACGCACTACCATAAAACCTAATAAAACCAATAAGAATTGACCAAAACCCTGTTATATCATCTACATGGATAGCAAAATCTCAATTCAAATGTAAAAACATTAACATATACATGAAAATTCAAAACTCGACCAATTTAAAAATCTCCAACAGATCCAAATAATTTGACAAGACTTGGTCTACCATGTTATTCTACCTTCATATAGATTAGAGTTGTCGCACTTCGTACGTTTTCAGATTTATCAAGCTATAAAAATGCCACATTCGCATATAATTTTGAGATTTTTACGCAAATTTAATGCTTTTATATGTTGATTTCTCTGCAATGGCAGACATGACACCCATGATTTTTTGCACATATGTACAGATGATAGTGACAAATTATAAAAATCAATGAATAATAAGTAACATTCTAGCTAGTAAAACAAAATTTTAGGTGTGGGCTTTCACAAAAATAACTTTTCATCAGGATATCAGAGACTCTTACTAATTTCTAAAGATTTAAAGATACCATATCTAAGAATCTGCTAAAGGGTACCCCTTAAAAATGAAAAATTACAGAAATCGTGACCACGGAAACTTTCTACGACAGTGAAAAATATAAAATTTAATAACTATTCCAGCCTATAAAACAAAAATTAGTCGTGTGTTATTCCGTTAACCCAAACTCCTAAACTAAGCGTCTTTTTGGACATTGGGCACCCTACTATAATGAGAATGTTAAAACATGATTGAGATTGATTGCAATTTCCCATGTTTTAAATGTGAACATGAACGGGTTTAAAATGAATCACCCTTAATTTGAATTGATTGTATCTAGTTCTAATGTGAACACAGTCTATCTTGCTCATATGTTTTACATATCAAATAAGACAGAACCCTTTTGAGTTTGAGGTTGCTATCATCAATGTCATGGTGGCAAATGGTAAAATAAATCATGAACATTCTGGTTTCAAATGACAATACAAGTATCCAGCATTAAATCAAAGCTAAAAAGATCTGTCGCCGAATGGCAGCTAGTTATACCCCCCCTCAATGAATACTGAATCCATATGGGAACGTTTGGGGACAGGTGTGGACACAAAACAAGAATGTACACAATGATAAATCCTCAAAAAGTAATAGAAATAAAAGAAAATGTGTCCATGGGACACAGATGCCCCCCACCCTACAGATATTTCGGCAAACAGGAAGTAGATGAGCGACAGACTTGAAAAGGGGAGACACAGTACAACTCATCATACCAAACCTTCAGACCAAATATCAAATCATTCCTGCATACTCAAGCTGAGAAATTTTTGCCGAAAATTTTAACTATATGGCCATAATGGGAAAAATCAAAGTTTTCTTCAAACAGGAAGTAGATGAGTGACAGGCTTGAAAAGGGGAGACACAGTACAACTCATCATACCAAAACTTCAGACCAAATATCAAATCATTCCTGCATACACAAGCTGAGAAATCTTTGACAAAAATTTCGGACCTACGTACAGACGTACGGATGGGCATACGGATGGACATACGGATGGACAAGGGTAAAACTTAATGCCCCTGTCGCCTAACAGCGGGGGCATAAAAAATCAAAGTTATTGTCAAACAGGAAGTAGATGACTTACAGACTTGAAAAGGGGAGACACGGTACAACTCATCATACTAAAGCTTCAGACTAAATATCAAATCATTACTACATACACAAGATGAAAAATTTCAATAAATGACTATATTGGGAAAAATCGAAGTAATTGTCAAATAGGAAGTAGTTGAGTTACAGACTTGAAAAGGGGAGACACGGTACAACTCATCATACTTAAGCTTCAGACTAAATATCAAATCATTTAATACTACATACACAAGCTGAGAAATCCTTGACAAAAAATTTCAATATATGGCAATAATTGGAAAAATCAAGAGTTATTGCCAAACAGGAAGTATATGAGTTACAGTTTTGAAAAGAGGAGACATGGTACAACTCATCATACTTAAGTTTGAGACAAAATATCAAATCATTAGTACATGCACAAGATGTGAAATCCTTGAGGAAAGATTTCAATATATGGCTATAATGGGAAAAATCAAAGTAATCGTCAAACAGGAAGTTGATGATTTACAGACTTGAAAAGGAGAGACACAGTACAACTCATCATACTAAAGCTTCAGACTAAATATCAAATCATTACTATATACACAAGCTGAGAAATCCTTAATGAAAGTTGTTCCAGACGTACCGACAGATGGATGGCCAGATGAATGGACGGACAGATGGACGGACTCACAGATGGCCAAACAGATGTAGAAGGGTAAAACAGTATACCCCCCTCTACTACGGAGTGGGGGTATTTAATATAGCCATGCTTACCTCTGACAACAGAGAATCATAACATAACAACTCTATTTGAGCAGTATTCTTAAAATGTAATATATTTTCATTCTTTTTTACAATTTTTAGTAATACTTAACTGTGGGAATATGTAGATTCTATGAAAATGATTACAGTGGAACCTTTTTATCTGACACCTTGGGACCATAAAAATTTGTTGGGATACTCAGGTTCAAAAAGCATTTAAAACTATCTTTGGGACCAATAAATTACATCGGATTTGACAGGATATTGGAATACTTAAGTGTTGGATTAGACAGGTTTCACTGTAGTTATTTTTTTTCAATTTTGAGGTGCACACTACAAAATTGGGAAATTCATACTGAATATGAAGGTAAACTGGTCAATATAGACTATAAAAATCTGTGGCATTACTGTAAAAAGGGTTATTTTTGAGTGGTTTAAATTTTGCGATTTTGATTCCTAAACCTACCTGTTCGCTAGATTTTATTTTCGTGATTCTGACTTGAGCTTTATTGTTGCAATAAAAACAAATTTACTCAGGGTAATTTTTTCACGAATAGGTGCAAATCACAAAATTAGCAAAAATAAACCTTTTGCAAAAATTTCCCCTTTTACAATAAGTGAGGTGGTTAACGAAGTGAAAGGAATCATGTCCAGGTTTTACTGTATATTGGTTATACAATGTAGTTATACAATGTGTTTTGATAATTCAGGGAGGTTAAATTTTAGCTATCTAGGCTAGTGACGTCCATGTCAGATGTACTCATTTCTCATTTTTTTTATTTATCATGACAATTTTGTCTTTTTATTGTGTCTTTTTTTATATAAAACTTTTGTCTTAAAAGCACCTGACATTTTTAATCACCCTTTTTTTTATTCTCTCCTTGCTTTTCAGTAGTTTAAGCATTGATGAAATAACAAGATGGGATTATGAAACACTACATACGACCCAAGCACCTATTTCATTATGTAAGTGGAATCTCAATGTATTGGTTAGTTATCTTTCTTCATACACAATACATACAGAGGCGTTTACCCCTCATAGCTGGTACCTGTTTTATAATTTCATCTGAGGAGTTCATCTCATCCAATTTATCAGCAACTTTTTTCTCTACTTCATTGAATTGATTGATCAAAGTTACATATTTTACGAAAGGATATGGAGTAAATGAACATGAGACAATAACACATATGCTAACTCAAACTGCAATAATTTTAATGAGCTGTATGGCCATTTCGGAAATTTATTCCTCATCAGCAGCACTAGAACCCAAACAAAGGAAATCCATAATTTCAAAAAATGTTAAAATGCATAAAACCAAATGAAATCCGAATAATCAGTAATATCAAATAGAGCTAAGGACAAAACTAGGATGGTGGGATTAATCCTTCGGTTTTAGAATTTAAATAACTTCAGATAGTGGTAATTGAACAAAGTGTACACATGAGATTTTATCTCATGTACAAGTACACCATATCTAAGAAAAATAAAGAGCATACATCTCTACCACGGGGAATTGTTTTACCAACTCCACACTGCAATAAAAGACAATTTCCTGTATGAAATATTTTACGAAAGGATATGGAGTAAATGAACATGAGACAATAACACATATGCTAACTCAAACTGCAATAATTCTAATGAGCTGCATGGCCATTTCGGAAATTTATTCCTCATCAGCAGCACTAGAACCCAAACAAAGGAAATCCATAATTTCAAAAAATGTTAAAATGCATAAAACCAAATGAAATCCGAATAATCAGTAATATCAAATATAGCTAAGGACAAAACTACGACAAAACTATGATGGTGGGATTAATCCTTCAGTTTTAGAATTTAAATAACTTAAGATAGTGGTAATTGAACAAAGTGTACAAATGAGATATTATCTCATGTACAAGTACACCATATCTAAGAAAAATAAAGAGCATACATCTCTACCACGGGGAATTGTTTTACCATGTCTAGTGAGCAATATTTCAGCTATAACAGGACGACATCGAGTTTATGAACTCAAAAAGTCATTAGTAAAAGATGAGAAATAGACAACTGGGGCAACAAGTATTTATGCCTCTGGAAAATTAGAAAAATGGGTAGGGGTAGGAAATTTAGCCTTCCATACGACCTCCACCTAGTCGGCCTATAGAAGGGCTCTCTAAACTATATGGGGCGCTGCCTTTCTCCACAGTTTGCAATGAGAATTTCCGTATTATGACCCAACTATTTCACTTTAACAGTAAAACGGGGATGGAAAGGAAATTTAGCCTTTCACACAACCCCTTGTGAGTATTCTCTTCTATGTGAAATATATTGCATGGGACGTGGCGTTGCTTCAAAGTTTGTGTACAATGGTTCGTGGTTTAGGTTTTCTCTATGTCAAAAATGGGTAGGGGCAGGAAATTTAACTTTCCAGAAGTATGACCTGGCTACCTTTCAGCTTTCAGCTTCCACCACTTGGGGACGCGCCCCGGCAGGATGGTTTTAACAGAGACCAACATCATTCAGTTTTGAACTTCAAAGAACGTTGTTTATCTATAGGAAGCCCTTCTTTAACACTGATTGCCAAATTTTGGAAATATATCTGATTTATTTCATGGCTTATGAATAAACCGTATATTTGTAGTGTGAATCCATAGTGCGTATTTTCACTTGAAAATCCGTAGAAAATACGGAAAATCCATAGGGGTAAACACATTTGTACAGATGAAAATGGAATCTGAGAATAACATTTTGACCTCTGTCACATTGACCTTTGACCTGACCTAAATTTTTGCGCATATTTTTGTTCATCATGACTTTACCTATAGGCTTGCCAAGTTTGAAAAGTGTATCATAAATAATTCAAAAGTTATAGTGAAGGTTAAAGTTTCATATGAACAGACAGACACACACACACAAAGACAGACAGGACAAAAACCATATGCCCAAATCCCTTATCTGCAGGCATAAAAATCAGTCATCTTCTTGTTGATACTACTGGTGGGAAGTGATGATGGCATGTCTATTAAGAGTTATATAGGATAATTTTTATTGTAAGCATGATACAATGACAGTTGTAACAACCTGTTACAGTGTAATTTGCGAAGAAAAAAACTATAGTTGTCGCCAAATGGCAACCAATTATGCCACCGCTAAGTGAGCCCTGAATCAATATGGCAAGAGCAAATTTAAATGTGCGTGGACACAATACAGGTGTTGACACAGTACAAATATGGACATAATGAAATACCTCCCCCTTTTTCCACAAATATATCAGTGAAATTCTGAGACAAAAAATCATTTCTATGGATGCCATGCAACCTTTTTGTAAAGTTTCATCCATTTTGAAAGACTTTGAATTTTCCTGCCTTTTTCCAGTTTCCATGGCAACGGCACCCATTTTGAAAATTCTGAGAACCAAAATCATTTCTATGGATGCTACCTTCCTGTAAAGTTTCATATAATTTCAGGCACTCTGAATTTTCCTGCCTTTTTTCAGTTTCTATAGCAACGGCAGCCATTTTGAAAATTCCAGTTTCAATAGCAATGACAGCCATTTTGAAAATTCTGAGACCAAAAATCATTTCTATGGGTGCTAGACATTCTTCCTGTAAAGTTTCATCCAATTTGAGGCACTTTGAATTTTCCCGCCTTTTTTCAGTTTCCATAGCAACCGCAGCCATTTTGAATATTCCAAAAGATGTGTGTGTGAACATCTACTTATTGTAAGTCAGATTCCTTTGAAGTAGTTGGGATTTGGTTGAAATATGTCTGAAAAACATCAAAAGTTGAGTTTTTAATTCGTACGGACAGACGGACAGACAAGGGTAAAACAATATGCCCCCGACTTTTAGTCGAGGTGGCATAAAAAAACATCATTGGAACTTAAGGAAATAATATACAATTATGGCCCTCGGAAGAGGAAAATATCCTAAACTGTAGAGGGGTAACGATTCACCGATGAATCGATTATATCGATCCAAAGTGAAGACGATTCCCGTATCGTATCTTTGGTAAGGAATCGCGATACTGAAAACGGCTTTGTTTTATATAAACGCATCCGATTCGATCTGTGTTTTAGATCCGCCAACATGGCGGATGTCGTAAATATGAATGAAACCGTCATTGTGAATGCTCCCACAGCTTATAAATCTATATAATTACCAATATTTAATTACAATTATGACAGATACATGTCTCGAATATTAAAACAATTGTACAATTCAAGTCATCAGGTCTTGATATCTGCTGAATTTATGTCACGAAAACAAGATTTACAGTGCCACAATACCTATCATGATAGTATCGTATCGTGAGATTCCTGACGATACTCAGCTCTACTAAACTGTCAACTGCACCAAGGTTATTTTCAAAGGCCTATAGCCTGAGGGACCGAGGGAAATGACTTCAGTGCAGTTGACAATTTGGGATATTTATGGATTTCATGGGATGCAACTGTTTTATTATACCAGACAAACATTGGAAATATTATTCCTCAGGTTCCTAAATTTCTGGGGTTATTCACTGGTGAATAATTGGGTTATTCCATTGACATTGCAACTTACTGAGGTTACTCACCATTGAATCCCAAAGATGTTGTAATTTTCTAGGATTATTCACTGGTGAGTATTAGTTTTATTCACCACCAGCAACAAATAAGAAAGAAAATATCCAAATCATTTCATGTCATGTGACTATGTCTCAACCAATAGGATGGATTCTTTATTATGTAAGGTATAATAATCTAAAATGTCCATATAGACTATTTTACCTTTACTGCCCAGAATGATATCCTTCTTACATATTTAAGTTTGGTTACATACTAGCTATCCAGAAAAGAAACCAAATGCTCGAAGCACCTATTTATCTACAGTGTCTACTGAACATGGTTTCATACCTTATACATATAAGTTTTTATCCATGAAATGTCATATCACGGTAAAATTATGAGTATATGAGTACCCTACACTTCCTGGTACTTTATTTAAATAGGATGCTTACTACACATATGGTAGTCAATTTCACTGTGTTCTTTTTTACAATCCATTTCATCATTTTCCCAGCATTCATTTTTGCAGTGTAATGAACAATGAAAACAAGAATAGAATTCCTAGGTCCCCCGCCGGTGAAGCAGTATACTAGTATATTATATTTCACATGAATTTCCTTATTTTTGATCGGCAAACCATAAGGGTGGTATTTTGGTATACCACCCCTAATGAGTATACCAACCTTCTGTCGAGTATACCGCCTACTCTTACTGTACAGTGACATGACTGACGTTACTTGAAGTAGTAATAAAATCAAGGTGTTCAGTATAATAGAACACATGCTGCCTTTAATTTCGGATGGTATACTAGATTACCACACTCAGAAAAGAATATCATTCATCGACTACCGTTCCTGGTGAAATACTTAAATCGTTTTCCCCATACATAGTTAAAAATTGGAATCAACATAGATGCCAACCCCTTTTGGCCTCAATCAGTAACCATCAACTGAATTTTCAGTAATTTTGGTCTTCTTTCAGTTATCATAAAAAGATATTTCCATTTACTGAATATATATCACTGGGTGGTTGCGGACTATTTAAATTTTGTACACAATGTAATGTTTTCAAAAATCTTGCATTGTTGATCTGTTGTGACCAATAGAATATTTTGTTACATTTGTGGTGTGCAGCCCTGATAAGTTAAAGACAGATATGGTTTAGTGAAGACTATACACCCTTCAAACGTTTGTCTAAACATTCATACTGTTGTTGTCTTGTTCGACAATAATTTGAACTCATCTTCACACTTGGGATGATTTAAATATTCGATACCATTCTTTGGAATATCCTACGCAGAAACTGCAGCCTTTCGTCCATCAAACTGGGTTGTGACACAGTAGGCAACTTTGAACTTCTGGGATATAGATAAGTTTACTTAAATTACACGGTTTGTTTGTTTGTTGTACGTATGTCACTCCTGTTTGGGAGCACTGCCATATAACATAATATAAGGTGCACAGAGGAACATTTAACAATATGCACCAGGCATGTTACTGTGAGCATTGCCTTCCACATTTCCCTAGCCTTAACACAGAAAAGGTCTGAGAAACCCGAAAGCAACATCCGTTTTGTAATTTAGAAAACCGGTTCGGAACGGCAACGAAAGAAATCTGCGTTTTGCAAACTTAAACAGCAGCAATCAAAAGTCTATAACGATTGGACTAATGAGCATAATGCCGTAATTTTTATCCATAATCCGTGAAAATTACGTAGAATCCATAAGGGTTGGCATCTGCTTCATATTATAGATAATTTACAAAGCAAAGCAAAGTTTCACAATTTTGCTGAATTTCAAGTCAAATACAGATTTGCACAACATTACAACTAAATTCAAACTTAGATGGTTCAAACACCCAAGGGGCAGATGAAAAGAGTTCAAGATAGAGGGGTGTTCAAGCTATTTAGGCCGAACTATGTTTAAACTTGAACAAAGGGACAACAAAAATGGTTTCAGACATCCATGGTGTTTGAGTTATTGGAGTTTGAGCCATCAAAGTTTGACTGTAAAATAATGGTTCACAACAGGCACAATTTTCTCAATGCTAAGAGTGGCTAAGTCTAGACAAAGAAGGTGAAAATATCAAGTATAGTACATGTGTAAGGACAGATTACGGTAAAAACTGGCTCAGAAAATAAAAATATCAGACTTACCTATGTTTAATGCTTTGCATGCCTGTTGATATCTCTCTACCAAGGGAGGTAAATCCCAGCTATCAACAATACCCTCAACCTGTCATACATCATTAATAATAGCAAAAATAAATATAGTTTGGGTTAATAACAATTAAAGGTAGTAGACCTAGGGTAAGGGAGATAACTCCTAAAATCACCTGTATGTTTGTTTAAAGCATTTTTATAATAAAGGGCTACGCCGAGCGCAGCATGATACGACCGCAGCATGTCAACCACTGAAATTTCAACAAAAGTAGTTTAAAGTGAATGTGGACACAGTAAAGAGCTTGACAAAATAATTAGATGGACACAAAAAGAAGCTTGACACAGTTATTAGCTAGAAACAAAATAGGGAAAAATTCATCCTTTTTTATCACTTACTGATGAAAAAAACGTAAGAGCTATGCAAAATATGTACTATCAACTAAAACTTTACATCCATAGAAATTCAAAGAAAAAAATTCCATCGAAATCTGATGAAAAATAAAGATATGACATATTTAGAACAAGTGAAGACCCTAAAAGATGTCTCGCCCGTCCCTGCTGGCCTCTAAATTGATGTGAAATCTAAGTGAACTAATCAGAAAAGTGAACATGCTCACTAGACCGTGAAATTGAGGTCAAGGACAAAAGTCACCTGCCAGACTGACATGTACTACCCAAGACCAACCTACATCCCAAATATTATCAACCTACCACTACTAGTTATTAAGAAATGGACTTTAGCAGAAAAACTTAACGTGGCCACTAGACCGTGAAATTGAGGTCAAGGACAAAAGTCACCTGAAAGACTGACATGTACTACCCACTAGTTACTTTGAAAGTGACCTAATAACAAAACGTTAACATGGTTGCTAGAAACTAAATTATGCACAAAAACTTAACATGATCATTGGACCGTGAAATTGAGGTCACAGGCAGACTGTCATGTACTTCTCAAGACCAACCTATATACCAAATATCATTAACCTACCATTTATAGTTACTGAGAAACTAAACTAAACACAAAAACTCAACATGTTCACTGGACCGTGAAATTGAGGTCACAGACAAAAGCAATATAGCAGACTGTCATGTACTACTCAAGACCCACCTGTATACCAAATATCATTGACCTACCACTTATAGTTACTGAGAAACTAAACTAA